>JAACYV020255304.1:0-16642 GCA_009936425.2 Chrysaora fuscescens | reverse complement strand
TGAAATTAAATGTTTAAGACCTATGAAAATGAAACTCGCCATATAAAAAAGGAAAGTACGATACAAAATATGCAGAACCTCATACGAAATATAGTTTTAATTGCCATAAAAATGATAATCTACAGTTAAAATTTACAACCGTAATAAAGACGCAAACGACGCTCCATAAATCACCTCTCCAGTTTCAACACTTATAGCTACAACGACTCCATTTTGGAAGAAAGACCTCTTTTCTGCCAAGTCCCATCGATTGTTATAGCTGTAGGAACAGCACTATCTTCAAGCTCCAGATTTTTCTCAATAACAATATTTCTCACTTTTCTGCTGCTCTTAGCATATTTTCAGTAGCTTCTGCATTGCTAGCTTCTGAAATTATGTTTAGATGCTTGGCATAAGCTTTGTCTGTCACTGGTGCCTGTAAGTTCAAGAGAAAACAAAATTTTGTAAGCGTTTCTCTGCCACATTTCAATGAGTTACAAGCCATAACAGATCTTCTATTGAATATTTTCGATCTTTTCCTCCTCCTGTTTATTTCCTTTCCATCCCTTCCTCCCCCTCCTTCCCCTTGAATTTGAGTTTGAGCATGACTTGCAAATAGCAGAGTTATTCATCGCCGCCTGCAACAAACAGAGATCAATGATCGAATTTCTGAATTTTTAAGTTGCTGCCAAAGCAGACACTTTCTTTGTCCAAGACGACCCAGCTGACGACTCTCCTGAAGTTAAGGACCTAACGTTAACTCCTCGGTCTTCTGCTATATCTTCATCGAAATTCGCTAGAAAATTGCTTTCGAACCCCTCTAAAACCGTTCTTCTTCTTTCCTTTTTTAGTTGATTTAGCTTTATTTGAAGACATGTTTCGAATTATAGGAATATCTCGTTTGTATTGTCCATTTAAAAAAATACTGGAAGCCAAAATGCGCTGTAAAAGAATTGTTGTGATTTGGTTTCCATTTGCAATACATCTTCAGAAAGAGGCTAGACCACAAAGAGGGCATGACAGGGCACCCAGAGTGGCCAGATGAGGGTATAAGGGTAATAACTCCCAAAGAAACCATTGCTAAGGAAAAAAAACATGGGCATGCCTACTATAATGCTAAATAGATAAGAAACTAATAAAGATGGAAAGAAAAAATTGCAGCACAGTAATCTCCATAGTTTTTTACCCTGCGAAGAAATATGACTTTTCAATGAAAATTCAAAAAATTTTGTCTAGTGCCCCGTTAAGGAAGAATCTTCCCTAATCTAGAACCCTTTTTGTCTCCACACTTGAAGATTTAGCACTGCCAGACTTTGATTTTGATAAAGGAAGCTTAAGCCCACATCTCTCAAGAATATTCCAAGCCCTTTGGAGGCAGCATGGATGGCGACAAGAACAAGAAAGGTCTTAAGAACACTATAGCAAAAGTTATGCCATAATTTTACCGAACACTGGGGCGCATTTGCTAATTATTCAGTTCCGACCATAAATCCCTGATGCACTCAAATAGCTTATGTAGATAATTTTTATTTCTGATGATAGATTTGATAAGAAGGGCTCACTAGGGCTCTCATATGTCTGAGAATTTCTTTTTATTTCTTTCATTCTGGTCATCCTCAACGCACAAACTAAGCTAGCAAGTTGCCTCATATTCACCATGAAATGACCTATTTTTTCGACACAAAGTCAATGAAATCAATCGAATTGAAAAATCTGAATTTTCCCTAGATGCTCAAGATGCTGATGGCATTGAGTCATATGATTATAGAACAAGTACACCTTATGATATGCCATTACCCCCTTCCAATTTGAAACCCCATTTATTAGAACATGGATTAGACAGCAAAGACAACTCATCATAAAAAGAGCGAAAAACTCTTCCTCAGACATAAATAAAACTATTTTTGTCAAAGGAAATTATATTTTTCTCAATAATCCTCCACACCTTTTCTTAACAGTGATACACTTCTCCAGTGCATTGATTGTTTCAGTTTGCTTTTTTGTATTGAAGAGAACTTTATATTTGATACTAGTAAGGGCCTTCAAGTTTAGAAAATGGCAAATATTTTTCTAATCCCTGCTACTTCCATAGTGGTTAGATGGCATCCCGTCCATTTGGGACAAACGGTGTGAAGTTTTTTGATTGCTACATATAAAGGAACGCACTTTTATGCCAGAAGTGAAACAATACGCTACACAACAAATTTCCAATTTCTTCTATCGAAAACAAACACAATTAGGCAGCAAAATGGCAACTAGGTAGACAGTTATTAGCAGTGATTGGTTCTGTAGCCCAGTGGTTGAGCATTTATTGTTGAACCAAGGGCTCATGATCATGTCTATATCAATTTTTAAAAAATTCTCAAAGTTCTTCATATGGATTGTTAATAAAATTATAAATAAAAATAACCAGTCACTAGACAATCCAATTAGAAATCATCTGAAAAAGGTACAAACGTTTTGTATCAAAATTTCTTGCATCTCAAATACAAATGGAAACTTTTGCATGTAACAAAGCCTCCTGAAAAATTCTGTCTTTGAATGTGAACCAGTATTTGAACAATTTGAACAGTATATAGTCAAATTGATATATATCTGCTCTAGTTCAAACCTTCATTGATGATAGTGCCAATTTTCAATTTCGAATACTGGTTAAATTTGAACCATCCTCATCAGATTAAAAAACCCTCCTTTCAACTCAAAAGTTTTGCTGTCTATTATACAAATTTGACTGATTTCGCTTTCAATGTAGCCAGCACTGAAGAATGAAGAAAAGAAGAAGGTTTGATCTTAGGTGTTCCTTGTTTTGAGGCTTTTGCAATGTATACTAGTCGCATCTGTAACTCAGGTAATGCACCTGCCAATTCAGCTTTTTGATTACGTTCAGTGGATCTTGTATTGATGGTTTTCCACTAATTATAGCCCAAAAGTCTATTTCAGTTGTGTTTATTACCTCAAAATTCATCCCTGGCTGCTTTCGCTTTGGCTCATTTTTCTCTCTTTGTTGCAACTCCTGCATATTGTATAGCCTAATTTCTTCATTGTTATAAATAGAGACTGCACTTGAATAAAGTTCCTTCAGCCCATTGATTAATATCTTAAGATGTTTTGAAGACAATTTGGATGCATCCATTTGAATTTTCAAAATTTTTGAAACGCCAAGTTAGTTGTTCTGAAAAAGCTTCACAACATTTCTAAGCAACTGCAATGAGCTGATATTTCCAGCTATTTTCCGAACCATCCATTTGCTAATCTATTGCCTGCCATCCCTCTTTTCTCCTAACTTCTGGGTCTCATTCCAATGCATCTTCCCAAATTTGCTCGGGGTTTAAATCTTTGATGATAGCTGCACAGCATCTGAAGTCGGTTCTTCGTCGTTTTGGTACGGAAACTCAAAACCTTTCTAAAAAAAAGCTTTAGCATAAAACAATTTGGTTTAGGGAGTTTGTGACCAATAAATCAATGGGTTTTGGACTACTAGAAATAGGTAATGACCTTGTCCAAAATTTCGAAATAAACAGACACTTCAGCAGTCTTCTTTGATGACTGAGATGCACACAAAGACATCTATCTACAATCATGGCAAAATTTTTAGGGGAGTCTTTGGTTAATTTGTGCTTGCGTGATCGTACCATTATCTTCGCTACCAATTTCAATAAGTTGATATGCAGTTGTTGTGTTATCTGGTAGAATCTCTTCCAATTCAAGGATGACAATGTCAGTTCCAAGTGATTTCTGTTAAAGAAGAGCAACGCTTTATTATTCACAGAATCAGATTTGGAAAATGACAAAAGTATTTCATGTTTGCAGTAAATTGGTCTATATATAGTTGTATTGTATGTACAAGGTTCGATGTTTAAAATGCATTAAATACAAACCTGAAGAAACATTTCAGCTTGCAACAAGCTTTCATAAGCTTGGCAGGGGCATGATATTGGCTTGGAGGAGCTAGATGTTTGTATGATTGGAGCTGGATTAAGATTGACAATAATCATGTGCTAGGGATATAGTCATAAATGCATGCTACAATCCATATCTTTGCTTTCTTGATCTTTTTGGTTCAATGGGTTATTTTGCTGGAAATCAGGACGTTTTGGCAACTTGTCGTTATCACTTTGCATTTACATCAGCGATGAGATACGTAAGGCCTTATATCTGGTGTGTCATCTCTCTGCAATCGGCAGCTATTGTCAATTGAGACCCCTTCTTTGCTAAGGGCAGATCAGTGAGGCTAGTATCAGGGCATTGGTCTGCAGACTTTCATTTCACTTCTCTTCTTGCTTATCTTCGGATCTTGTGCCCTCCTGAAGTGACGATGAGCTGTGTTCTCTTTCCTTGTGGTTTGTTGCCTCCTCATCTTTGTTGTGAGTATTGCCCAAAAATTCTTCATAAAGTGTGAAATACGGTGAGTTACGATATTCTGTTCAAATGCTCTCAAATTGGGGATGAACCATGCCAGTAATTCTGCTACCAATCATTACATTCACAATGTGGCATTACTTTATCATCCAGTGTAACCCTGTACTTTTTAGAATCCGGATTAAGACTACACTTGGCTTCAAACAATCCTCCTGATTTTTTCTGTATGTATCTTCCTGGAATACTCTTAGCTGATTCCAGTCTTTCCATGCAGTGCAGGACAAAAATTTAAAGGTCGGTTGTGCAAATAAGTAGAATAAAATACGGACGAAATGACAATGAGTACTTTAGGTTCATTGCGGCATACCTAGAATATACAAAGAATAACTAATTTTAGCAGTTGCAAGTAATACTTAAGCCCTCCTGGCAATGACAACTTTTCACACTGACATATTTTGAAATGGTGAACAACATAGCCAGTCTTCCTGGATTTATTCAACATTTCTGAAAAGAACACTTAATTTGTTAATCATTGGTAACTCACCTCAACTTAATGAATCATCTTCATTAGTTAAAGCTGGATTGTACATGGTACTAACGTATTCATTCATTAAAAGAAAAAGAGTTTCATCTGCTACTATGATAACTAGGTACCTGAAAAAAAAGCGCCATGAACATGTCTGCAGGTGCATCTTTCACCAGACCATAATTTCATTTCTAAAAGCTGCAAGAGATGGACTTTGCTTAATTCTGTCACTAAAAGTGACTCAGGGAACACTTCCTCTGAAAGATAGAAACCATTGAGTCAAAACGTTTCTTCATCTATGGAAGTTTACAAAAATTCTTTTGTCCTTTGGTCGTATTTTTTTGCTCTCATGAAATTCAGATAAACTTTAAATGCCAGGAAATAAATAACTAAACGTACCGGGCATAACCCTTCATCAGTAGTGGAGAAAAAAGCACAAGGGCAGTTAAGTTGAAGAGTTCAAAGCATTGACAGATTGAGTAGGAGAAAAATAGGAAGTCAAAAAGAATGTGAAGCTTCAAAAAGGAGTAGATGGCAGCAATGGAGCAGGAAGAAAAGAGAGAGATGTAACCGAAATTGAAATGCCTACAAAAACGAAAAATTGTTTCTCAAGTCTTTAAGAAAATAAAGTTTAAAAGTTATCTTTTTTCCAAAGTCTATCTCTGTATGTTACATATAAGTGCAGCTTTCAGCACCAGTACGGACATATCTGCTATGCTGTGTCCTGGCAAATTCAAATGAGATATATTGACAATATCGTCGGGGCTACTTCTTTGCCACATCATCTTTTCAACAATTCATATGCAGTTTCCATCCTGCCCTTCAGTTTACATATGAGATCACAGAAGCCTGCTTTTCCTTGACATCCAGCTTACTATCACCAACGCCTTAGCAACAAAAAACAGCCTCCAAAAGTTGCCTTTAGTCTTTTTTTATCCCCTCATTTCGTATGTGGTATACATGTACATTATTTGATTACCCTGTGGCCAACTTCTGGCCTCGATTCCATCGTTAACACGTTTGAAAAGAGAGAAAAGAAGAGGAAGGAGAAGCGCCATGTTTTAGTCGTTGCTGTGAGAGCTTACTTGCAAATCAAAACTAATCAAATCAGTATGAGAAATAAGAAAAATAGAAGAAAAATGCAAAAGAGTAGAAGGAAAGGCTTTAAAGGTAACCAATTCTATCATTCAAGTGAGAAGGTTGTCAATGACAAGCAAAGCATTAGAAGGAAAAGGCCTAGGCCAAGGAAGCTTCCTGATTATGAAACTCCATCAAAGGTACCCAAGAAGCCCATTGAAGATGAAAAAGATAAATCTAGCTTCAATATTGTGATAAATTATAACATTATCAAGAGTTTCATTGAAAGGCTATGTACATGCCCAGAGTGCAGTGAAAATGTCCAGATTGCTACTAATGATTCAAAACGGGCTGGATTTGCTGTGAATCTTCTGATCAGCTATTCACAGTGTGAATGGAGCCAGTGGAACAGCTGCATGTGAGGACTGGAAAGCTGGGCACTCTTGCAAAATCAACCACAAAGCTTCATCTGGAGCGATGGAAGCTTCAGCAGCTGTAGAGAAAAGAAATCCCCAGTACACAAGTTATATTGGAGATGGAGACACAGAAGCATTCAGAAATGTAGTTCAAGTCAGTCTATATGGTCCTGCTATAAAAATTAAAAAGCTCGCCTGTGTGGGACATATTCAGAAGTGGTTAGGAACAAGATTGCATAAGCTTAGACTTTCATGGAAGGAAAAGAAATTAAATGATGGAAAGGGCATTTCTGGAAGAGGGAGGTTGACAGATGTTGCTATAAATACAATGCAGAACTATTTTAGAATGGCAATTAAGCAGAATGTTGGAGAGCTTATGCAACGAAAAAAGCTGTTGGGGCTGATTTATACCACTGCAGTAACATCAAAGAAGAGATACGTCATGGATTCTGCCTAAGATCAGAAAATTCCTGGTG
The DNA here is from genome assembly GCA_009936425.2 of Chrysaora fuscescens. Taxonomy (NCBI): domain Eukaryota; kingdom Metazoa; phylum Cnidaria; class Scyphozoa; order Semaeostomeae; family Pelagiidae; genus Chrysaora; species Chrysaora fuscescens. The sequence goes on along the minus strand of JAACYV020255304.1, from coordinate 9,809 downwards.
TAAATGGCAACTTGATCAAGTTAACAACAAATATAAGCTAAAAGTAAATCTTCCAGTTGCTATCAAACTTCTCATAGAACCAATTTTTCGTGACTTAAGTAAGGATGAGCTTCCATCAAAGTGTTTGAATGGAAAAACACAAAACGCAAATGAAGCCTTCAATCAAATAGTCTGGAATAAATTTCCAAAATCTGTTTATGTTGGAAGACCCTTGATTGAGTTGGGTGTATCTTCAGCTGTATTAGATTTGAATGAAGTTGCAGAAGGAGTGCTTAGTGTTTTAAAAAGGCTTAAGGCCAGTTTCCACTTAAATGCGAGCTGTCGATTCGGTCGACGTCAATCGACGTCGATCGACAGCCTCGATCGATAGCGCGTTTCCACTTGCCTGTCGAGCGCTGTCGATCGCCGTCGACAGACAGAAAAATGCTAACAAAAATGCCAACAAACCTAGGGCCTAGCAAATACTTTGGTAAAAGAAATTTAACGAGAAGGGAAATTATCATTCTAATTCTGATAAGGAGAAGGCAAAGACATCGAAGGGTTGAATTTTCATTGCTCAATATCATTCTTGAAGCAATTCTTAACACATTAAATTGTCAAAGAGAGCTACCGAAGATTTGAATTTATGTTTTGATAAAGGAAAAATGACTTATTGTAAATTTGAATATAAATTATAAAAATATTGTCATTGCAAAACTGAGGATTTACGTAGGTCTATTTGTAGAACTATTTGCTTGATTGAACTTCCCCATGCACTTCCTTGTAAACTGATCACCTGGTATATCTTCTTTATCTGATTGGTTGAAATGCCTCTCGACCGCTGTCGATCAAATTCGATCGATTGAAAAGTTCAAATGATTTGAACTTTCCAATCGATCGAATTCGATCGACAGCGGTCGACAGCGGTCGAGGGGGAGTCCACCATAGACTAAATGCGCATGTGCGAGATCGGTCGACGTTGATCGAATTCGATCGAATTCCACCGAATTGACAGCTTTCATTTAAGTGGAAACTGGCCTTTAGAATCAAAGAAGGAGAATTTACTGGTCTTCTTACAGCAGCAAAAATAAAAACAAACAACGGAGAGTCAAGACCCCAGAGTCTACTAAGAAACAGAGAACAAAGCTAAGAGCCAAAAGGAAAGGATACTTTGATGCAGAGAAAGAGGCAGAAGGTGAATATTCTTACTCAAGGGGTGCATTCTAGCTGAAGTGAAATACCATGTTGGAAAACAGTTAGATTCCAACGAACATATAACTGATATTTGAAGTCTAATTACTTAAAAGAAACTTTTCGAACAATAGCAAATATTTGAACAGCTGTATTTTTATCAAGGAAAGAGATATGGACAAAAAATCTTCTTTTTTGTAACCATAACTAATTTTTTGAGAAAATGGCGTTTTAAGGGGATTTCTACAGGGATGTTTGCTGAGCTGTGGAAAGAATTTCGTCCAATTTATGGATTTCAGTCTCTTAAATCATAACTAATCATGCAAATGTCTTAAAACGACATGCCAATTTCATGAGAACCTGTATTGTGTTTCATTTCAATTCCCAAACCCATCTCTGGACCAAAATTTATGAAATTAGTACCATGTAACTCGATCAACTAACTATTTTCACTTCATTATGAATTTCTTTCGATACCTAGTTATTTATTCATTTGTTTTATTAATCTATGTATTTGTTTGTCAAACATTGTTCCATTTAAACAGTTTTAGATAATGTTATTGTTCGTACTTTTGCACTCAATCTTTGTATTCTCATCTTCATATTGCACTGTTTAATTAATGAGTATCTGTTTAACTCACTATTTCACATGGGAATATCTTTTATGTTCTTGGGTTATTGCTGGTAAAAAAAAATGAAATAAGAAGCAAACAATTGCTTGGAAACTGCAGTACAAATTTCAATAACTCGAAAAAAAGGGCACTCCTGCTATATAATTTGATGAGCTAATTCAAGACAAGGGAACAGAGAAGTAAAACTTACTAGAAGCAATGACTGACTGGGTAAACTAAGATGAATTGCTCAATGGTATGTGATCTAACATTGAACATAGAAACAAAATCTCTAATGCCCAAAATATTCATAAAGAACTGTGGATTCTATTCCTATATCTAAGCTTTAAAGATTGCCAGTGCCTTCAATACATGGTATTTCATAATTGTATGTGGCATTTATTAAAGAGCACATTAAATGAAATATGTTAGTGATGAAACAGGTACAATCTTGCATCCTGGAAACGAATATGTTATTATTTATTTGGGGAAATGACTGAAAAGGGGGAAAACTGTTTTTAATATTGTCAATTCGGCCTTTTAAGTGGTCCCGAGGACTGGCTCGAGCAATTTGATTGCATGACTTAAGATTGCTGATAAAATTCATCCTTCCTTCATTCTTATCAATAAAACTAAGTGTGCTCGAGCTGCATGGAACAATTTAATCATGTCGTCTGCGGAATCTCAAAATTCTTTGTCCAGATAGTAATGGCAGTGATATGGAAAGCAATTCTGATATCAAATTGGATGTGATTGCGAACATTTTTGAGCCGTACATGGACGAGCCACTTGACCAATTCATGAAGCAGCGCTTTGAAATGAAAATTTAGATGCTGTTGGTATATCTCGTCAAGAGTTAGAAGCTAGTTACATGAAGGTAAAGTCAGTTGGAGATTAGTGCTCATGCACAAAGTGCAAAGGGGATATTTTGGTGGGATCTCACGAGTTTCCTTGCTGCAGAAAAGTTGCTGAAGCTTATGGCAAAGTTGTCTGTGAGGGCTTTCAAGACACCTGTGTCTGGGTTATACAACATGAAGATTTACTGCGCTAACGAACGCAACAAATTTGAAGATGGCGGCACCATTATTTAAAGATGGAGAAGGCAAATAATAATGGTTAGTTTTTGGTATAGGCGGCATTTGCCTGACACTTTTGGAATCTATCGTTTTCAATACTTCAATCTCTGAAAAATGATTATTCATCCGGAAGCATATTCTAAACCTTTGATTAAATGTAGACCCCAAGAAGTTGTAAGAAAAACCGAGGTTATCAACGTTTACATTAGCACACTTAGGCCATCAAACATCTGTTTTCTCCGACTCTGAGTGTGACAAACATTACACACACAATCGAAACATTTGTAATGGCCTATAAACATGTCATAAAGATAGTCATTTGCCAATACTATCTAAGAGCCAATATCAAATTCAGTTGGCTGATAATTATTAAATTGTGTTCCAGGTTCCTACCTGCTGTTGCCTACAGATGGTTGGCCAGATGGCTGTATGGATATCTTGGCTGGACAATACAAGAGTTTTACCTGCCTGTATCTACAACTATTCCAAACAAAATATCCAACTCAACAACAAAAGCGTTATGCACCCACTAATGAAAAGATCTAAGTACTGCTGTTGTGTTGTAACCACCAACCAAGGAAATGGCCAGGCTGTTGAACACATACCAGCTTTGCAATGACAAAACAATTTTTCAATACCAGTTGTCTCCGAAACACAACATTTCTTTTCAAACTTTCTCTAGGTACCTTTGTTTTCTAATTCCTGGCTATGCCCCTGCTTCCCACACACCAATTATTTAAAGTACAGGATGACATTTTTATGCTGGATCTAGGTAACACAGCCTTTCAGGAACATGATTTGTACACTCTATATTACTATTACTATTATTATTATAATTAGCTAGATTTGATTAAACATTTTTTTACTAGTGGATGTGTTGTTTTTCGGTCTTCTGTGCAAGGGGTGGATTGTAACCAAGTTATAATTATTATATGTATTTTAAACGTGCTCCATGCTGCTGCACAGCATTTCCGCTCAAGGGTCTGTGTTGTTTCCATTTACTCAAATCACTGAAACCTCTATGAAAAAAATTATTGTAATTCTTAAATTTATTTCAAACTTCACTTATTGTGTTAGCTTTCATCTTTAAATCACTTCCTCGAGAAAAATAATCCTTATAATTATTACATCATTTTAATGATTTCTAACGCGCTGGTTGCCGCTGCGTGGCATCTTCGCTGAATTGTCGTGTTGTTTCCATCCTTAAATCACTGAAACCTCAACGAAAAGAACTGTTATCATAATTATTGTTATTTTTCCGCTGCAAGGTGCCTCCATTGTTGCTCAATCTTGCCTCATAGGGGTGTATTTTGACATAGGTCCTCGATTCCGTATATTTCCAGCTCACTCGGTCCCCAGGTTCTTCCCCGGTAAATGATGTGCACAGAAAATCGTCCCTTGTCTTCTCACTGTGGGAAGACAGCATTCGAAAGCTGTTGTTTTCAGTGGCTGTTGACAGTTTGAAAACACAACAAAACCAACAAAGAGAATTGACTAATTCAGCCCTTGTTAACCGTTAAAAATATACTAATTCGGCTGTTGTTGATATGACAAAGGCCTGAATCATGAATCATATAGCGCTGGTTGCATTTTTAATGTAGATAACCTTTTATATTATGACATGCTTAGCCATTCATCATCAATAAACATACTTGCGCTTTGTTGTAAATATATTTTCGTTTAACTGTGAATTCATGCAATTCTGATTTAAATGAGATGCATTTTAAAATCTGTCAATCTTTGGAAAAAGCCCAGGGATGAATGAAGGTCATAACAGTGGTGCGAAATACTTGCATGCAACCATGCACGATCGAAGCCTGTCACAACAATACTCCGTTTACCTTATGACGTAATTATGCGGGCGCCCGCAATGAATTGTGGTCTTGGTAGAAACACGCTGTTTGGATTCACAGTACGATACGAGTTGAGCAGTGTGTTTACGTAGGTTTTAATTTGCAAGGAAGAAAAATCGCTGTTCATCTGCAAATTTCGACCAAATGAATGTTTCAAGACCTCAGAAAATGGCCCCAGCTTTTCTAAAAGATGTTGCACAGGTACAACTGAAGCTGAAGAAGCTCCAGGTAATGGAATGACACATAGAGTAGCTGATAATCAGGAAGTCGTGGGCCTATCCCAGCCAGTTGTTCACGAAACTGAACAGATGATGCTTGATAGGTTCGTCAAGGAACCAAAAGAGTGGTCAAATCATTGGTTGAATTGCCATATTTCACAGATGGCTTGATTGAATATCATTTGATACACAAATCGTCCAAAGATTTGCGTGTCATAATATAGATAACACAGTTTTTATTATGAATAATGCAAACAGGGGGCAAGAATTTTGATAAGCAAGTACTATAAAGAGAAAGATGCAATTTTACAAGAAACATCATTGAAGTTATAGGGAGACATGAAATGCGAATTGGGGCAAGGATTTTTGACCCACCTGTACTGAGCCCCTACACTCTAGCCAAGATCTTTTGGAAAAATGCTAAAATTGCTAAAAATGCTAAAATTGCTCTCAACAACACATAGAAAAATGTAATAGTTGAGTCGTTCCACTGAACATTTTTAACTTGTCTCAAATTTTGCTGATCATCTTTCAACCTCACTCTACAGCTCTCAAGTTAAAACTGTCTGAACGATTGACTGAACATGAAGTCTGAGTGATGCTCAGTCAATGTTAACATTGTAACGGCCCTTAACCCTTTGTTTCCAACTGTTGCCAATTGGCTACATATTCTTTAACACGTGCAAAAAGTACCATAAGTAATTGCTCTTTCACGTGGTGTATTTTTACATGAAGTACTCTTTACATATGGGAACGTATGCCATTTCAAAATCATGGCCCTTTGATGAAATGCACGGCTGCGAAAAGACTGCATCAAGGTTTCCAGCCATTGCTGACATTATGTCAAGAAACAAATTTGATTCTTTATTGAGATATTCTCATTTCAATAACAATGATAGCACGAAAGCCAAAGATGACCCAGACTATGACCCCCTTTTCAAAGTGAGACCTTTGTTGGATTCTTTGAAAGAGAAGCTGAAGAGAGTTGAGCAAGAAGAAAGGCAATGTATAGAGGAACAGATGATTCCATTCAAAGGCAGAAGTGGTTTGAAGCAATACTTGAAGAATAAGCCAAGAAAATGGGGTTTCGACAACTGGTTTAGTTCTGTTCCACTTTTAGATGTGTTGAAAGATGAGCATCTATGGGTTGTTGCGACAATCCAAAAAAACCAGCTTAGTGGATGTCAGCTTGAATCTGATAACAAGCTCAAATGGACTGGAAGAGGAAGCTATAGTGGTATCACAATAGTAAAGTGGTATGACAACAAACCAGTTCATTTAGTATCATCATATTGTGGGGCTGAGCCAGTGAAAACATGCAAGAGGTGGAGCAGAGCTGAGAAAAAAAGTATTGAGGTCACAATACCAGGAATAGTTGGAGAATATAAACAGCACATGGGTGGTGTTGATTTGTCAGACATGCTGCTCTCACTTTATCGCATTTCTGTCAAAATAAAAAAAGTGGTATTCGCCAATTGTTCACTACTGCTTCAATGTGGGTGTTGCCGTTGGATGGCTACTATACAGAAGGCAAATGGGGCAGCATGGCAAAGATAAAAAAGTCATCATGGGGCCGAAAGATTTTCAGTGCAAGGCTGCAGTTGCACTTACCAAAGCTGGAAAAACAACCAAGAGAAAACGGGGAAGACCTTCTGAAATAGAGGAACAGATGATTCCATTCAAAGGCAGAAGTGGTTTGAAGCAATACTTGAAGAATAAGCCAAGAAAATGGGGTTTCGACAACTGGTTTAGTTCTGTTCCACTTTTAGATGTGTTGAAAGATGAGCCAGCCACCACTGCAAAAAGACGTGGACCATCAGTACATCGACCAGTTGCAGATGTGAAATACGATGGTATAGAGCACTGGCCTGTGCATTCTGAGAAGAAAGTTAAATGCAAATGCTGTCCAAAAGGCTGGACAAGAATCATTTGCTCTTAGCGTTCTGTTGGTCTATGTTGAATAAGAATAATAACTGTTTTTTAAAGTTTCATAATAAGTAGAACTTCAATACATCTGACTTGAAGCGTGTTCTGTTCTGTTTTTATCTTAAAATGTTAGTAAATTTAAAACAAAATCTTGTATAACAGATTTAAACCATTTTTTAATGATATTTGAAGCTAAACTTGCTTTACCCTGTATCTTACACTGATATTTGAAATATAAATTTTTTAAATTTTTTTGGTTGTACTGATAATGTTTTACCATACCAATTTGAGCCAGAGTTTCTGGTAGAGCAGTTGGAATTGTTGGAGCTCGAAGATGTTATAGACACAGGAAACGAAGATGAAGACGTAATTCTAGATTTGTCTTGGAGTTTTCTTGGACCTTCACAAAAAAAATTTCAACTGTGGTTTGGTAAAAGTCAAATTTAATTTGATTGCATTTGGCTTGTGTTGACAATGATCAGTCTAATGCAGTGATTGCTCATTATAAAGCAGCATAGTAGGATAGTCCAATTTTCTTTTTTTATTCTACAAGAAATTCAAGAATATTTTATAACTTGATTTTTAAAATGATGACTTTTTTGATAGTTAGGTATTTTTATATACTGTAAATGTAAATGTCAGGTCTCAAAAGTTTATCAAATTCAAAAAGTGCTGTCACTTTTCTATTGCAAGAGATGCTTTCAGCAGCCTCGAATTTTTTTAAGCCATATTTATAAATCAGTCTTATCCAAGAGTGTTTTTATTGTGTGCCTACATTTATATAAACATAAATTATGTGACTATGAAAGTTTAATTTGAATGCTCAGTCAAGTGTATGAACGGTACTGGTCTACGAAGAATCAATCAAAATACAAAAAATTGAAATGAATTTATTGTGACTAACATGAGTGATCTGGACCTCATCTTCTCAAGCCCTCTTGTTCCCCATCCCGTATTCGTTAGTCCAAAAAGAAATCAGCGTTGAAATGGCCACTACAAATATTATCATTGCTGGTGCGCTTAGGTTGGATGTGTTCAATTCCATGAAAGTCAACCTGTTGGAATTTGAACTAGTGATTTTATCTGGACACCCTGTGTGTCACGTGACATTCGTTTTTTGTAAACCTTTTAATTTGTAGCAGGAGTTTTAAGAGTAGAAGAAGAGGAAGAAGGAACGATAACGTGAACGTGAATGATAACCTAACAGAAGCATTTATCATCATGAAGTTTGTATATAGTTATTAATAATAGTTAGCTTATTTCTCATATCTTTTTGCTTTTGGTCCTTTTATTTGTCACAACGTTTATTCAGGGACTTGGAATCGTTATTTAACTTTTATAATGGCTGCAAACTCAACATTTTGGTGCCGTGACCCGGGATAAATAAAAGACTTATCATGGCAAAAAAAGAGAAATTAAAAAAGCTTGTACAGACAAGAAATGATCATTGATTAGTTGTACGAAATACAATTAGTAAAATGCAGGATCTCTTACCACAGCCTGAAAGAACAGTCTATTTGCAAAACATCGCAAGTTACAATCGTTTAAAAATATGCTTGAACAAAAACAGGAAAGTATCAATCTTCATTCAACGGGAACCCAACAGAATGGATTTCATTTTGAGATAGCTATACAGCTAGAATACATGATGGCCCAAACCTTTCAGACATTGATAAATTCGCAAACAATGGCTTGTTTGCAATTAATGCGAGAAAACTACAAAGCAGAAATCGACATCTTACACCAAAGATATGGAAATAAGCAAATCGTAGTGTCCAAACATATCGAGAGTTTAATCGATTTACCAAAAATAAACGATGCAAATTACTTATCAGCGCTTAGAATTCTGTATGATATTAACCCAATTATTATGTCAAAGATACCAAGGGATAAGTAGAAGATTATCCCATAAATGGGATCTTGCTGCTCTACTTAAATCATTTAGCGAAGAATTAGCCCTACGCAAAAAAGCGAGTACACCCATATCACCGGCACGGCTGAGCAAAACAAATCAGTCAGGACAAGAAACACACTACGCAACCAAGAATTGTTTCAGTCAAACACCGCCCCTACTCTCTTCGTAAATAACGAACGACAAAAGGGGAAAAGTAACAGCAGAATTCCTCACTGTTTAGTCTGTGGATCACAACAAGCTGTGGAATTGTAACCAGCCAAGATGAGCGCAAGAGAATCCTTCGTGAAAAGAAATGATGCTATATTTGTATATGGCCTGGTCATATTAGCAAATATTGCAGCAGTCCTTCCAAATGCACAAAATGTCAAGGAAGGCATCAGGTCTCAATTTGTGGATCGCATGCAAACGCAGCCAAAACGCCCGCAGACACTGAAACGACAGAGAAACAAACTGAAAACAAACAAGAGGTGCTCACCAACAGTAAGTACAAATTTTACTTCTAGCACGGCAAGTAAAAAACTTTAGTTTCATTACAAACTGCAAAAGCTCAAGTGCATAGAGTTGATGATGAAAATAAATTTTGCTATGTACGAGTCTTACTAGACAATTGTTGTCAAAAATCGTATATTACAACTAAGCTAAGAGATGAATTACAATTGCCCATACTCAAACAACAAGAAAAGGTGCTTATCAAAGAGTTTGGCAATGAAAGGGGGACATTAAGAACTTGCGATTCCGTGCAACTTGCGGTGAAGGGTGTAGATAATGTATATCACAACATATGTTGTAGATGCAATATGCAGCCCTATTTCCGATCAGGTCATTGACCTTGCAAAATTGAAATATTCACACTTGCAAGCATTATCCCTTGCCAATAAAGCTGATTGTAATGTAGATTTAACGATTCACGTAATGATGGGGGCAGCTTACTTATGAAACTTTATCCTAGATGGTATCGTAAGAGGGGCAAATGGTTTAGGTCCTGTGGCAACGCTGACCAGACATGGTTATGTACTTAGTGGACCTGTAGAGGTACCAGA
>JAACYV020255193.1:0-12017 GCA_009936425.2 Chrysaora fuscescens | reverse complement strand
TAAACCCCCCTCCTCCCAAGAGAAGTGTTGAATTTTGCTTTTTGGTGGAACAAAAAAAAACAAAAAAATGTTTTGTTTCCCCCCCCCCCCCCCCATTCTTTGCTTTTAGCCAAGAGAGCAAAGTAAGATTTTTGCGCTTTTTCTTTTACTTTTTCAACATGCTCAACAAAAGACCCATTTGATTTCAGTATAACCCCAAGATACTTATAAGATTCACATTCTTTCACTGGTTATAATTATGATAGCATCTTAACCCATTTAGTCGTATCAATAATACAATTTGTATTGTTGTTTGCATATGTTTGTTGTAGCATGTTCACTCGCTATACATCCGTTTCAAAATGTTGTGACTATTTGGGAATGGGAGCATATGTGGAGAAAGGCTAGCACGCACAACCCTTGATCTTGATTTTATTAGTTTTGAGCCTTTGAAAGTTTATTAGTTTACCCAGACTGGTTGCGAAATAAATGATGAGAGAAATTTCCATAATTAAGAAGCCGAATTAAGAAGCATGGTTGTCTGTATTTGTTCAATTCTGATATCTATGCTATCTGGTCTTCGTGAAACTGATTTTAGCACGGTACCTTGTGTGCCTATTATTTTAAGTGTGACTGTTAAATCCATATTCTATTATCTCTGTACTTCCTGGTATTTTCAACCTTTTCTTGCTCTTTCATACATACTTGATGGTCCTATACTTGATAAAATAAATCAGGTCTTCTTTCCTCCATCACGGGATTGTTGTGCACTGTGAAGAGACACCAATGTTTAGAAATATTTGGTGCCACCATGCATTTACGAAGGAGATTGGGGTGCAGTGACAAAGCACTTCTTCAAATTTTATAAGATCCCCTTTTTGATATCGAAAAGCCCTTTCCCTCTACCTCTAAAAAGCCTGTTTTAAAGTGCCTTTTGAGACCTATACCCTCAAAAGGTGCTTCTTCCTCCCCCCCTCCACCATTGAGTGGTCATCCTTAAGACAGATCCGTAGGAAAAGATATTTTTTAAGATTCTAAATTTGTAATTATCTCTTCTTTTTCAGATAGTATATGACCGCGCTGGTTTCCATTCTGAGCGCTACATATGGCCAGTTGGGTACTGCAGCTCAAGGTTGTACCCCAGCATGATAACTCCAGAAAATCGAGTCATTTATACTTGCAAAATACTAGACGGAGGCTCTGAACCAATAGTGAGTTAATAGTGATTTAAGGTTGCATTTATCTTGTCATATAAAAGTCAATCTTTGAAAAAAAGCATTTGTGATATTTAATTTATAACAGAGATTGAATTGACAAACCCTTGGTTATGTATAACGGAGCTGATTTACATAGTGGAAAAACCTGGAGCTGTATTGGCAATTTACAACCTTTCCTTGGACAAACTATGGCTAGTTGAACTAGATCTTTCAGCAAAATCTCTTACGAACTAAGTTCAAAAACACATCTGTCTAGTTTTCCATACTTACGCCAATTTGAAAATATTGAACACTAATATTGTGCCAAAGCATCTTATCTTTTTGAGTGGGACTAACTAAAGTTCTGGTGAGTTTCCACATTCCTGTCACTATAACAAACATTACATTAACAAACAATTCAATGTGAAATTTGCGACCCTTCTAATCTAGTTATGTACATCGTTGTAATTACTGTAGAATGTTCTACGGTTAGTTAATTCAAGAAACTCTTGCGCTAGCTCTTCTGTTTCACATTTTTTTCAGTTTGAGATAACACCGGAAGATTGCAGAGACCAGCCGATAACCGCCCCAACTGCCACTGCCTGTCATTGCGCTGTTCTAAGGCGACTTAACAAAGCACGTGGTAAAGAAACTACTAATACCGGGTCCGGACCGGAATTCTTTGGATATTCGCATCCGACTGTCCATTATCTCATCCAGAGTATCGCTGACGTTAATGAACTTGAAAAATACAAATGGGTGAAATTTGAGCTTCCTTCTAAAGGCCCAGGTAATTTGCAGTTGTTTTTTTACATTGATAAACACGAATTCCAATGAAACGTTACTATTTTAGGCTCTTACGGGCAGAATGCTGTCAAAGCTTTTATTGACCTTGAAATTTAAGTTCTTCTTCAGCATAGTTGCTTTGAGTTGGGCATTCCCTTTTCATCGGTCGTCATTGCTTTTTTAACCTTACCTCGCACACCATCAACCCTTTATCATTGCTGTTCTTTGCTGACACACGGCCTACCCATGAGGCACAAAGGACCCGGTTTTATGTTGATGAAGAAAGGCAAAAACGGATTTGTCGAATTGTAGTATTTTAATAAACAGGTCGAAAGACATAAGCTATCTAGGGTACCAGCTGTTGGTTTGAGCAGTTCATTATGGGCGTCAATTCTTTGAAAGGCTCTGTAAATTGAAGGAAAAAATAGTCAAAGTCAATTTGAAATATTGATTTAAATCAAAACCCTTTTCTATCACCTAATGTCTTTGGGATTTTGGACATTTTATAGAAGCAGAACTTTGAACGTTTTTCTCGCTGTAATTTCTCTCTTCGTTGTAAAACTTGCTGATTTCCATTGTGAAATTGTTTGGTAGCTAATTATTCTCTTCAAGCCACTGCCGAATGAATTGAACTGTTGATTGAAGAACGCGCAGCAAGTCATTTTGCTTAATGTTGAATATCTTTTTCCAACCAACAGAACATGTCCAGTGATGTATAGTATTCGTTGATACATGTTAAGTAACGTTTGAAGGCAGCTTGACAGATTGATGGAAACAAATTTCCCTTCCTCTAGGTCTTTTTGAGCGTGTCTTGGTGAAATGATAGCTTCTTTGGTCACCTCACTTAATTTCGTCAACTTTGTTCAATTGGCGCACGCACAATTGATATATTGCATAGGTTTGTTGTTGTTGTGCGCGGTTTGTCACGGTTCGTGCTTCTTGGGTTAGCTACAAACCTTTCCACTGAGTGATTGAAGATTTTGATTTAAAAAAAGAAATTCAGCGCAAGGTTTCTCTATCACAATTTCATGTGTCATGAAAAACGAAGTTTGTCTGTGTTTCTGTCATCAATGAAAACAAAATATCTTTAAAATCTCTGGTACGATGAACTGATTAAAAGCACATATTCGTAATCAAATTTGATATATCCTAATAAAATCATTGAAATAGCTCAAGCCACTCAGATACCTTACTGGTTTTAAAATGTTCTTGGTAGCTACTGGCGAATTAATTCAACGCACTATAAACATGGTATAGCTACACGAATAACCAAGCCAGGTTTCAAAATGATTCTTCATCCTGTCGTTCCTGTTGGTGGTAAATTTGTTGGCGACGACGAGTGACTGGAGCAACGGGAGCAATCGAATTGCTTCATAAAATCGTTGCTGTCATACAGTTTCAAATATTTTTTGGCGTTTTGCTGGAAGAGACTTCTAAGATACTTTCTCGCCTTTTGTTGTCAAATGCGCAAATTTCAGAAGGTCACTGAATTTTTGAAAAATGGTTTCCAGTTAAGCAAATTCGATCGCCCCAGTCGCTCTTGGCCTTCTTGTCGCTCAGATATAAATTTTGTATCTAAGCGACAAGGTATCGCTAAGATCGCTGAAAGAAAAATAGTGGTTGCTATAAAAGCGCTCATATGGAATCCAGGCTTAAACGTGGCAAATCAGTGCGAGAAAAGTGAAAGTTAAACACATTAATTAACCTTCGGTGACTCGTTTGAATATTTTAGAAATTAAATTGTCATCATTTATCTAGCTTAGCAATATTTAAACGCCTTTTTTGTAATCAACACCTTGAAAATCTAACTTAACTTGGCAAACTGCATAAGAGTTTAGTTCCAATTGTCATTAGGTCTCCTATACTAGTTTGGCTAGATTCTGAAATTTGTTATCCTCAATTTATCTAACTCAATTGGCGGTGGAATGCCGTTGCGAAGTTTCGTTCGCTATCCGAAACCAGGAGCTTTGCGCCGCATCCAGTCATGGTCATAAAACTTTAGTTAGATAAATGAACGGCACTATTTTCAGGTAGCATTTAGTATATTTGTTGTATCTGCATTGTAGGTAGTGTTATAATGTTAACAAGAACTAAAGATAGCTTGCTTGTTGCGGGTTTTTCTTTGTGGGATCAAATGAAGGTCATTCTCTCTCATTCCGTATACATGCCATGGTTGGCTGCATTGTTCAACGCCCAAGTTTAAAAGTTGATTTGTTTTCTGTTATAGTTCCATTCATGGATTCTTTAAGTGAAAGTGTTAATTCTGCTGCAATTATACACACCGACAGTGAAGGGTCTCTCAGCGAAAGTGAAGAATAAATGGTTGCGAGCTTCAAAGCATGGGGAACATTTGTCGAGAATTGAGCTGTTCTTGATCAGCAACAATTCAAGAAGCATGTTGCTAATGTACAACCCTCTGCGAGGGCGCACTCGCCAATGTCAGAAACTATCAGCAGAATTAGAAAGAAAAAAGTTTCGATGATAATCTAGGGACAGTTTTTAAATTAATCTTGTCTTTATTGTGTTTGGTGAGCCTTAATAAGAGGGTTTGTATCAGAGAGAAGTAATATGCATGGCTTTCTTCTACTGTACGCTCAAGATCTTTGGATATTTTGTGTTCGGCTTGGGAGAAATGGTAGTTGATTCTTTAAAATGAAAAATGAGCTTTATCGCTATTTAGCTAGTTTTTCTTTTGAATTTAAATTGTATCAATAGAATTCAAAAATTCGATTTTGCTATCTTTTTGACCTCTCGTTTGTTTAAGAATGCTGAAAAGGAGCTGTTTAGATTTCATACCGCTCGATCGATGACGCAATATTAATTTAGCTCATTAATCTGACCTAATCCAATGTGAAACCCTAAATTTAAACTCTACCCTAACCCTTACCGTAAGCCTGAGCAAAACATCAATGAAAATGGAAACCAGACAACAAATGCTGCATGGATCTAGACAACTGCTGAGCAAGGCAAGTGCATTTGATACCTTCTATGACAAATTTAGTGAATTAGCCAAATGACACAAGGGCCGGCAAGAATTTCATTTCACAACACCTTTGAAAAATATAACTCTACGTTTTACGAAATAACCACTAACTCTTGACATCGGTCGATTTCACTGGACACTAGTCTGCGAGGTTGCCAATTGACTACATTTTCAAGTTGAATGAAAAACACTGGTCATCAGGCCTATACTTTTTAGTATAACAGAATAGCTCTCGACTCCCTGGCGAAAAGGTTCCAATACTTCCCGGAACAAAAAATGTTCTACTTTTGTCAAAAACACATTCGGATTATGTTCAAATGATTCAGGCTAAGATTTGTAATGTCCTGCGAAACAGGAATCAAATTCGGTTCAAATCTTGCAAACTTCTGATTAATCATGGATAGATATTGCTTAATCATGAAATGAGTAAATTTAAGCTGATGCAGTTTGTTGCTGAATTTCCTTGCCCACATTTGTTAGACATATTTGAACATTTTCATCCCTTCCTTGGAAAAGCATCTCACCGTCAAAATCTAAAAATCCATATTTTCTTGCCCGTAGTAATATTCCAACAACCTTATTTGAAATTCTAGTATAAATCTCAAATAGATTTCCGAATTCAATACACGGTAAGTTACTCTTTTTGTTAAGTGTGCCATTTTGTTGTATCATTTGCAAGAGTGTTATGATCTCAGAGCTCACATGCTCATAGGCCTGTTTTCCTCTCAACTCTGTTGAGCTTCCTTCGATGGGTTTTCCATAGTTCTTGTCTTCTAAAGACAATTTTGCTCTATGAGATGCTCCTTCCCAGTCTGAGAACGGATTTATTAATTGTTTTTGACGATGCTCTTCCGATTTTCGCTCCCAGATGTTCACTTTTTCACTAAGTCTTTTTGAACTTGTTCTGTTTACATCTTCGTCCGCCATCTTAACTAAAAAACCTCGTTCAGACTTGCGTGACTCGATTTCAGTTTTCCAAGTTCGGACGAAGGGGGGCGTGTCACTGAGATGTGAGGATTCAAACATGAGGATTCAAACAAACAAAATTTTAAATAAACGTTTTGACATTGAGCTACCACATTACGTAATTCAGCAAAAGTATAACAGCAGATTCAGATATAAACGCTTCAAAATTTGTTCAGATTTCAACAGTGAGAGACATATATAAGTATTTTATCCAAGGGCAATCGTAGAATGGAACTCGATTCCACCTGACATTAGAAAAACAAAACATATTTAGTTTTAAGAATAGACGCGCGAAGGTTGTTAGTATTTAAATATTTTAGTAATTGCTTTTTGTTTGTAGTGGCCCGTCGCAAAGTATACTTGTTTTCCATTTGAAATCTTCTCAATACTCATGCAAACCCATAGTTTAGCCAACTTTAACAAAATGTTATCCTTCTAAGCCAATGCCCTAGAGTTCCAATCTTTTCGCTGCTTCTGTGACATGCAGAATGTAAGATGAATGTGCATGGGTGGTGGGTTGATCTCCGTCAGTGTGATGCCTTATGGGTCTTTTTGATTAATATGTAGATGTAGATGCATACTTCTAACCCACCCATGTTCGAGGCACATACCCTTACCCTGAATATTTAATGTAGACCTACTCTTTCTCGAGGGGATGTCGATTTATGATTCATGCAAAACTGCAAATTGCAGACCTGGATGTCGATTCATGATTCATGCAAAACTGCCTGGATCCTGGATAGACCTGGATAATTCGTCCAATCTTCGGCAACTATGCTTCACATTTTCATTCCTTCCTTTAAAAGTTGGCGTATAGGTGATGTATGTAGCTACATACAATCTTTTCAGTTTATATAAAGCTCATATAATTGCTAAAACATTTGATACTTTGTTAAGAATTGATTACAGATATTTTTTTCATCTTAACTGCATTGCAGGGAACAAGTAGCCACCCCTTCTCGTTATTTTTTTGTAAAGAAAATTCTAATGTTTTAAACATTTCAATGTTCGGGAGCATGTTTGCATTAGGCTAAGAAAGCAGCTGTTACTAGCTGCATAAGTGTATTAAAAGTTAGAGGGTCCTGAAATGGGTTTGACAATTTCAGCTCTAAATTTGCAAGCAATATATGAAAAGAGTTGTGGTTAGAGAGTAAGGGAACAGGCGAAATAATATTTAGGGAACAAGAAAACTTTGAACCTCCTGGGAGGGGCTTAAAAAGCCCCAGCTTTAGGCCAAAATTTGCGTTGCATTACAAGGATATTTATTGGTGGCAGTGATGTGAGGCGCCTGAACTGTAATTCAAAACAATTAGCAGAGTAATTCTCCAATTCAAAGCCATCCATTCTTCGTTCCGTTTCCCGTTCCACCTTTTACAGATAGCCAACTTGATAAACACTGCTAAAAGTTTAACAGTTTTCAAAAGCTAATAAATTTAAATGTGCTTTTCTCTTTGTTTGTAGAAAATTATTTAAAGGGATTATTCTCTTTAAATTAGCATATTAATACAATTAATACTATAGCAACTAAAACCATTTAAATTGCGAAATGAAATATTGGTAGCAATGAACGGAAATTCTCTTTCAAAAGCCCGAGCCATTTGTCTGGGGATACAGTTAATAAAACCTGTGTTTCAAAGAGTTCGTCGCACTTTGTTTTGGCCTCAAGGATTTACATGTCCTTCCACAGGTTTTGTTTACTTCAATGATATGTCACGCAACCCAAGTTATTGACAATTAGCACTTTCTCTAGGTTTTCACTTTATTTATTTATGGCAAAACGATCCATTTCGAAATCTATAAATTTAATCAATGTTACTTCTCGTGAGAGTTTCCCACACTCATTCCAATGCTGTGTCTGTCGTGAAGAAATGCCAGCTCTGTTAAAATGTCGTTTATCAGTCCAGAAAGATCACATGTAGCTACTGTATCTCATATTAGGTTTAACAAAATGGTGTTCCCTCAATCTTGTTCCCTCACCCTTAATATATTGTCTCTACTAAATTCCATTAACGTGATTTAACATAGCTACAGTCAGGGAAATAAGTATTGCAGTATTTGACAAATCCAGTTTTGGATGCAACGTTATGAACCCACCTTACGTTTAACTTGGTGCCTCGTTATCGTGATTCAAAAATCAAACGACGCTCTATTCTAAAAGCATAGTCGAACAAGCAGAACGACGTACAAGTCCAACACATTCTGATTGGTGCGGTAAAACGTTTTTTTAAGGCTTGATTGCCTTTCCAATTGGCAAATGATTTGGCGAAATAAAGTTAGAGAATAATCTCTAAGTCTAAACTGATACGTCGATGGTGATTCAAGCAGATTCAACCCACAAGAATAAACACAAACAATCTGATATCTTTAGTTGATATTCATTACAAACATAACAAAACGATCACATTCTAACCCTAGTATGTTCTAACCAAACTTCAAGCGATAACTCCAAAACATACAATCTGTTTCTTTTTCCACACACCTAATTACATGTTGCTAGGGTATTGACCTATCATGATTAAAGATAATATTTTACACAATTTGAATAATGTTAAACAACAAGACTCGAATAAACCATTCTTATAAAAGCTATTAGTAATCAAAAGTTAATAGTAATTAATGAAGGAATTAGGTATATAAAAAATTAAATAGCTAGGTCACGAGAATAATTAACAACTCAAGATTCTCCAACAAATATTGCGTTACGCAGGGACCGCGCAGTCACTAGGCTAGGAGGGAGGGGGGGCTGGAGCCCATCCTTTTTTTTAAATATAGGCTTAAAACTTTCACAAATGTAGAATTCTCAATTTTCCATTTAAATAAATCGATGAAAACGAAGAAAAACAATCGCAACTTCGGAAAGTTTGCTCTGACAGATCATTAGTAGAAATAGCTTTTTTATGAGAAGTAAGGCTCTGTCGCTCAATTGTGTTGGATGTAATGTTGTATGCCTCTTTTCATAGTAATTGAAATCTTTTCTGAACCGAGCTGTACATAAATATGGACGTAAAGAGGTTTTGTTTGAAAAAGGCGTTTTTAGACATTTTAAAGGGCGTGGTCTTCCGGGGACAAGCCTCCGGCCCCCTACTTTTGCTCGCTCCGCTCTTCGCTTAGCCCCCCCACTCTGAGATCGCTGCTCGATCCCTGGCGTTACTTCTCTCTTCAGACACAAAATTCTTACAACAGAATATAACTAAACATCCATTTTAACAACTTTTCATAAACATTTAGGCAATTCAAAATTTAGTTGGATAAACGAGATAATTACACGCAATCATTTATTTTTGTGTCCCAATTTGGCTTGGCAGCAAAGGCGCACCCTGTTCTACTTTAGATGAATCGGTCCTTTTAAAGAATAAACATAAAAAAGGCCTCATGGCGGGAACCTGAGTTCAACTCCGTTTTCAACCCTCTTTAGTTCACATTGCACCTCTGATTAAAAACCGCGTAAAACGCAAACTCGGGCTAATTCCCAACTTGCACCCGGGTTAATTCCCAACGCATTTGCAACTATGGTTTGTTTGATTCTGCATTCAAAATGGTGGTTGAATACAATCAAAATGCGCTGATTGTTGAATGCGTTTCATGTGCAGATATTTCCTTTCCTTCTTTCGTGCTTCATCTTAATCAAAAGACAGTTTTGGCGCTCATTTGCTAAAGCATGCGCATTGACCACGCAAACACAGGATCAACCCAAGTTTGCGTTTACGCGACAATTTTCATGATCTTGATCATTGCAGTGTACCCAGAGCTCAATATCAACATCTCCCTAAAGCACTCTTCATTATTGCAAATTGTATGTTATGTGCGATCAATTTCAGCGTAAACGAGATTGTTATTACCACCAAAACCCCCATAGCCCAGCAATTCGACGTTAACAATAGCGTCAGCATTTCACTCTTAAAATGCCACATTTAAAGATTCCCTGACATCAAAAACGCATGTAAGACTATCAATAACATTTTGAATAACAAATCTGAAAAACATACACATTACTAATGCTGTATTAATTAATCTATAATAAATTCTTGTCTACAATTGGAGATACTCTGAGCAATAAAATCCCAGAAGGGATACTCGGCACATACTGTAGACATTCCGGTATCAAATTTACAAAAAGTGATATTTTTGATTATTTAGGAGAAATCCACATATAAACTAAATTTTTGTACTATTCATTGATAGATTAGTTTGCTTTGTATCGTGTTGTTATCCTGAATTACAATTTGTGATATTCTTGTGTAAATACAACATATAAGCAAAGCTGATATTTTTGGGTCATAGTGAAAATGAACTGATATTTTTGGGTGGCCTGTAGAATTCCTGGACTGACCTTCCCGGATGTTCAAGAGCCAGTGCCTCCCTGGGAATAAAATAACGGTCTTGAAGAACGTTTTCCATAATCAGCTGTAAGATAACTTGAACCAATATTAGGGGCTATAATGTACCAAAAATGAGGGCTAGCGACCGGGTTTGGTGGAACAGAATGGCTAGCGACTATGCCGAGTGCCTAGCAGAAAGCCATTGAGAACCATTTTTTGCTGATGAAACCGTTGGCTCTCCACAGTTTCTTATTGGCGACTCAAGGTGAGAATGTAAACCCGACTGCAAATCAGGCACTGCCACATTCAACATGTCGACAAATGTACTTTAGATATTGGTTAGTGTTTGTCAGTGGCGGAAAGCTTCCGATGGATGAAGTTTTAAGGATGGGGCTTTGTACGGACCCTCTTTAAAGCTCTTTGAATTATACTCCATTGAGCGATAAGAAATTAGAGAAATTATACCTTGGCTAGAGGCGCTTTTCGGGAACCAAGTATGGAATTCTTGTTAAAGGTGGCCTGAAGCAAAAATTGTTGCTGATGCAAATTCACTTAACGGTTGAGTGAAAAAAACTTCGGTTTTTATACTTTGCTTCATTTTCGAGTTAATGACGTCATGTTGTTTGAAATGTATCTTTCATTTGTGTTGCTAACTTCCAAAGTATCTTGCAATTGTCACCTTACAAAGATAAATTAAGCTATATTTCCATACATTATCCTAGTAATCTGCAAACAAAATGACTTCATCAGCTGATACTTAAAATCAGTGGATAGCTTTACAACGAAATGAGATATCAAAAATATTAAAACAGAACTTCTTCTTCGATCATTTGCATCGATACAAAATTGCTCTTCAGGTCGGAAGTCCTTAAATAAAATGAGTCTTTAGATGAAGGAATCATTAGAAATTGTATATGTCAGGTATACTGGAAACGCTGTAGCTCTAATATCATTTTCAACTACGTCAATGAGTTATTAAAATCAACAACATAATTTGACTTGAATTATCCCTGTTGAAATATAAGTTTTTCAGCATTCTTTTCTAGGCTTTTTGTCTGGGTTTGGACAATAGTTGTCTATCCATGTCTGGTAAACATATATCTTTTATTTTATGGGGGAAATCAAGATTCCCAAAATGTCTGGATATGTCTTATTACTGATTAATTAGTTTTATTTAAGTGGCCTTATCTTCGGCATCAGATGTACAACTGGCTGCGCATCGTTGAATTGATAATTCGATGAAATTTCTAAAATTCTTTATCATCCTGGATTAAAAACAACCCTCTTTCCCAGACTGTCCAATATTGTCCAATATCCCAGTCTTCTTGTTGTATGCTCTGGTTTTCAATTTTTGTCTTGCAACTTTATCCCTTGGATTTCATTCCGCAGCACAATTTGGGGTGGTCAAAGAAACTGTATAGTGCTTTCTCTGCATTTGTATAACTAAAAT
Source organism: Chrysaora fuscescens (assembly GCA_009936425.2). Taxonomy (NCBI): domain Eukaryota; kingdom Metazoa; phylum Cnidaria; class Scyphozoa; order Semaeostomeae; family Pelagiidae; genus Chrysaora; species Chrysaora fuscescens. Next base: position 338 of record JAACYV020255193.1, on the reverse strand, counting down.
TATAATTTGCTTATTTTTAACCTGAATTATAGTTTATCCATTACATTAATTTTCAGTTGGATTATAGGTTGTGCATTGTATTAATTTTTAGTTGGATTGTATTGGCTTTAAGTATTAGCTACTTTGTAACCAACTTATAAGAAAGTGATAAAAAAATTGTTTGCTGGGAATTCAGGTGGCATTCGACACAAATGTTATTGATCAATAGGTAATATTGCTGGAACCCCCCCCCCCCCCCCCCCCCCCCCCCCCCCCCCACCTCCCCCCCCCCCCCCCCCCCCCCCCCCCCCCCCCCCCCCCCCCCCCCCCCCCCCCACCCCCCCCCCCCCCCCCCCCCC
>JAACYV020255081.1:12390-36122 GCA_009936425.2 Chrysaora fuscescens | reverse complement strand
AAAGAAACCAGACTTGTTTCTATGATGACTAACACTGTTGCTTACAACGTCACCTTGGAAACTGTAGCCTCCTTATGATAAAGAGAGCGATTGAAAATTATCACCTACTGCGCATGCGTATATTCATTTAAGTGTAGCATGGCCTAACGTTGTCATTCGCCAAACCACTTTTGTTCTAATAAACGGAAGCTTTATTCCTTGGAAAAATGTCTGTGGATCGTAAACGATATCGGAGCTATGATAACACTCCACCAGGTTTGCAAATTTGCCATCTTGATGTGATGATAGGCCAAACAAAATTTAATATTTTATTGTTTTATGGCATAGTGTAGCGTGTAGGCCTAGCATAAATGTCTATTAATCTCACTAATGTACAATTGATTGCCACTCTATTAATCTCACTAATGTACAATTGATTGCCAGCATGGTCACTCGAGATAACCTAACAAGTTTACAGCATCTCTCTTCTCATCTGGGGAGGGAGGTAGGTAGGGCTTAGGGTTATGATTTCAATTTGCAAAAACAACTTGTTCATTTTAAGTTATTCTTATTTTGATGTAAAAACATGATAGAATAGCTTCAAGGTTTCCGCACATTAAAACCTTGTATTTGTTTTGCGTTTGTAGATGCAAGAGATCGGAAGAGAAGAAGACCAGAACCAATTGATGTTGAAAACAGACTGGAATCTCTCATCACAAGAGTTGGGGAAAAAGTAAATATCTGACAGAAATCTTTTATTATTTTATTAATATTATGGCTAGAGGGTCTGCAGGAGATTTGTATCTGATAAATTCTGCTTACTTTGCCCATATCATGTTAGTCAAGTTGGCCCATATGTGCTGACCAATTCATAAGGATTCATTCAATTAGGATTGGTATTGATGGGGGCATAGGGGCTTGCCCACAATGCAAGAAGCAAAAATGTCTTAAGTGCGCTAAACTCCATTACATGGCTATTGTCTGTATTTGCCCATATATCTATGTTTTTGTTTTTTTAGAGCACTGCATCTTTGAAAAGCAATTTAGAAGGCCTGGCTAGTGTATTGGAAGCAGATATACCAAATTTCAAGGACAGAATTCTGCAGATTTTGAGTACATGGTAGGTCAATGAAGTTAAGGTTTATCTGTAAACTGATGGAATTTATTTCTAATTTTAGAAGAACTGCTAGGATGACCAAGGGTAAGAAGGCACAACCCTAAATGCCAAAATTGAGAATTTAGGCCTCAGTTCAAAACTGTTTTACAAAGAGCGAGGATAAAGTTCGCTGCTATTCCAGGCAAAGTCAAAAATGAATCATGATTTATGAGAAAGAGTTGGGTTGCACTGCTTAGATTACCACAGGTATATACAGTGGTCCCTCTGTGTCTGGCTCATCAATAGCCAATGTGTTAAACTTGACAAAGAAATATGTGTTAATCAACAGCTATAGCAACAACAACTACATCAAAATTGCGATACAATGTTTGACCACTTTTTTGCAGGTTTAACTTGGAAAAAAAGAGAAATTGAAAGTCTAAATTCAAATTTATCATCTAAAGTATTATTTTTTTACTTATTAAACAACTATAGCTAAAAGGAAACTTCTGAAAATATGATTTTATTTCAGTGTTACAAATCTTCCAGAAAAAACTACAATTTATTCAACTTTGCTTGGTTTGCTGAATGAAAAAAATTTTGAATTTGGAGGTGAAGTGAGTAAAAACTTTATTTTTTAAGAATTGTTTGATTGAGAGTAACAACAACCCTAAACTTGGCAAATATGGTTAAGTTTCATTCAAATCTTAAAAATAAGCAGATAATCATAACATAATATCAGGGGAAAATTGGCTGGCGAGAAAGGGTATTTTTAATTATTTTATTCTCCACAAGACATTGACTTGTAACAGCTCCCACCTTCACTGAAAGCATTTCTTCTTACAAGTTGTTACAAATTATAAGATTAAAGCTCTAAGATAAGGCAACTGTGCAGAGTAAAGTATAGTAAAGTAAAGTATAGGAATGTTTTTGCTGCTGCTGGTCTCTATAATTTGTTGTTACCTTTGCATATAATTCAATTTGATATTAATAATTGAATTGTTATTGTCTTTAGGTTCTTGAAATGATGGTTAATAACCTCGAAGATATGATGGAATCCCAGCAATTTGATAGGGCAAGGCTCATGGTAAGAAACAAAGTAATGATAATCAATGATAAGTGAAAAGTTCTTAGTTTCAACTTACGAAGTTCAAATATACAGCTCTGCATATCTTTTCTTTTTTTCTTTTCACCATGTGAAGGGTTTTGAAGTACATATTTGATATCCAACCTTAATCAATTTAAACAATTTTCTTCTCCACAGGTGCGTTTCATATCTGATCTACTAAATTGCAACTTCTTGGTGGCAACATCTCTTATTTCTTTCCTTGAGAATTTTATAAATATTGCTTCAGAGCCAAATATACCGCAGGTGAGAAATTATTATTACTTTAATTTCAAAGTTGCTTTTTCTCATGCAAATCCTGTGGATTATTATTGTTGATATATGGATATTAACAGGCTAAGTTGTATGACTTGAGGAGCTCCACAAGAAGTGCTCACAACGGCATGCGCAGTAAGGATTTGCTTTGCTGACATACTACACAGTCAGCCATTTACATCAAGAGGAAATCAACAAGGGCGGCAAAAGAACTGTTGCTAAGGGGAAACGATGCAGGATGCACATGTGTTAGCGAGCCCCAAAGATAAATAACACAGGTTACCGTAAATAACACAGGCAACGGACGTACCTAATACAGTATGTAGGCCGGATCCCCGATGAATCAAAATTTTGACAACTCTGTGTTGATGCAGTTAAATGGCTCAACTCCCATCGATAGCTGTTTGAGCCAACATTACTAAATGAAGGGATGAAGCCTATTTTGCTCTTTCCTTCTTCAATACAACACTTTTACATATCCTACCGTCAGTTAGCAATAAAATCTACATCATTATCATTTACACTTTTTGTCTATAAAGACATTACGCTGTCCACTATCAGTCTCCGACTATGGATTTTTTCTGCCATTTTTTCACTTTCTTTTTATTCTCATTTTTTTGAAACTTCCATCTCTTTTTTTTTACTACTGCATAAAATTCAACTTTTTCCAAATCCTTTTCTATTTGTCTCAGCAATGTTAATATTTTCCCCTCCTTGTTTTTACAGAGTTTTTCGCCAGATCCAATGATTTTCTTTGCTGATTTGTCTTCTGATAGACTTAATAATCTACTAACTGAATATTGTGAATATTTTTCTATCTATTTTTTAAACAATAAAATTTTTTGTTGAATTTTTGCAGGTCAGATCAGATTGGTTTCTCTATATTGTTCTGTCCAGTTTGCCATGGGTAAGCAGTATTATTATAATAAATACAATATTCGTTTTAACCTCCAGTACACCTTCTTTGCCTTTTATTGCCCATCATAATGTTTAGATTTTGCCTTAAAAGTATAAAGAAGACTTAAAGTTTTGGGATATGATACAATAAACTCCATAAGTTCAAATCCAGAGTTCATTAAACGAAGATTTTTATTTTTTTTATTGCTTTTAGACTGAAAAAATGGTTCAGCAGCTTTGTTTTGGCCCCCATATATACTCGTTTTATTGAGCGTTCACAATACCGAGATTGAATAATAATTTAAGCAATATCAATTGTATCTTAGTGTGCGAAAGAACTTGCAAACAAGAGAGCCAAAGAGTTGGAAAGACTTCTATCATCAATGGAAGATCTTATCAGGTAAAATGCATCCTCATTGTAAGATTAACTATGAATTCAAGATGATTACACTTCATTTGTTTCAAAAATCTTAAGCAGACGAAAAGTGGAGATTTTCAATATTTCTTGTTAATCCACCAAAAACAAGAATAATTTAATTAATATTATTAACAAAAAACATTATTATATTGTTTTTATTATTATTGATGTAAAAAAAGTAACACTGTCGATCTGAATGAATATTTGGCTATATCGCAGAAAATTTATTTATTTTCTATTCATGAATTAGATTTAGGTGGATTTATGACATCGGCTATACAATTAACTTGTTTAGGTTGACCTTTCAGATACAGTAAAAACCCCTCTTAAAAAGGTGGTTTTTTATGCGGGTCTTTAGGTCTTTACTGTAGTTATAACCAGAGAAATCGTTGATATACCAGGATGATTCACAATATTGTACTTTGACCAAATCTGACAGAAAGGGACAGCATTCTATTAAAGGTGGCCTTTTATTTCTACTCTGATATTTAAATAAAATCATTTTCTTGTTTTTATTTGCAGCAAAAGAAGTAAACTTCACGTGAAAGCATTACGTGTTTGGTCAACAGATGAACCTCATCCTCAAGAAGAGGTTACTGCCTATCTTACTACATACACCATTTCTATAAAGTAGTTAGGAAACCCCTTATCTCCTATTTAGTTATCATAATTTTATTATGCTTATTGTTTAAAATTGGAATTATATTTTTCTAGTCGATTGATTGTCTGTGGGAACAAATCAAGAAGATGAAAACTGATGGTTGGGAGGTGAGTGAGATTAAAATATTTATTCATACTTATCTTGATAATTAAATATTATTTTACTGATCTTTTCTTACAATTTGTCACCATTATTCGATATTCATAACCTTTTTTATGATTTGTTTACCCATTTGATAAATGATGAAGGAAGGAATATATTAAGGACCACTGAGAAACTCCAAATTTGCATGCCATCTAATTCCGCAAATAACGCGTTTGGGGCTGCCAGGTTTCCCACATAAATGAGAGTAAACCGCACTTATTAGTTAGGGCATTCATTGCAGTTAAATAATCAGTATCCATGATGTATTCTTCACTCTAAGAAATCCCGCAGTATTGATGTGAAAGAGGCACTTTTGGATGTGTCTTGTCCTTTTTGATGAATCGATGCATAAGATGAATTTAGATAACCTCATTGAGAATGACTTTATGTAAACCATCTAATGTGATTAGTTTGATGATTAAATTGATCGAATGAAAGATTGAAAGATTGAATCAACATGAAAAAAAGTTTTGATAGATAGAAATGTAATTGAAATATTTTTACGTAAAGGAAAAACACATCCGAAGACCGTACCAAGAATTTCACGGGATTTTATGCAAAGCTCTTCCGGTAATACTTATTTGGCTATTTAGGCCTTTTCTCTTCTCTTGTCAATTCTGGTGATTTTCACACTCCAAAAATCTATGTTGACTGGTTTTAATCACATGGATTCTGTTTTCAAAGGTATTTTTATAGGATTGCTGTAAAATCAAAAGCATTGTAAGGATATTTTAACAGTTATTTTAAAATGATAAGTTCTAGGTCACTTTCGGCTTCCTGCAATAAGAGTGCAAAATGCTATATATGCCTGGTGTTTTTATCAACATTCCTCTCTCTATTACAAGTTAAAGGTTATACCTTTACATTCATAGATATGTGATGATTTTATCAATGTTTCTTTGTTCTGTTTTACAGCATCCAATTCCTGCCTTTAAAATCCCTCCACATTCAGAGAGAGTCACATACCCTCTCCCTGCTGTTGTCTTTCGTATGTTCGATTACACAGACTCTCCAGAGGTAAATTATTTTTATTTGAAGATTTGGAATGATTTCGGAAATTCCTTGATTTTTTACAATTTTTCCTAATGTGTGTTGTTAGCAAAGTATATTTTCCAACCCTTAACTGGTTAATAAGAGATGAGATCTGATGCAATCAGGATTTTTCTGCTTTGATGACAGGAATTGCCTATACCCGGAGCTCATGCAATTGAAAGATATCTTGTTGAAGAAAGCATTTCTAGAATCATGGATTCACATTACAAAGACAGAAAAGAATGGTGAGATTTGAGGTTCAAAATTAAAAGCAATTCTGCAATTATATCAATTATAATCATAGCGATACTAAGGTTTATTTTAAACCATGCAAATACAACCTTAATCGTATTATCGAAAGGCATTCATCAGCAAATTTAAATGTAATCCAAAACCTGCCTTCAAGATGCGTTTCAATTGTTAAGGCATGTGAATTCTCTTTCTGATATTATCAAAGTTAAAGGATAAATTGATATTCTAAAAAATGTCATCTTTCATTGCTATCAGAAGTTTTTTCATAAAAGCAATTTCCCCAAAATGTTCGGCTTACTCAAAGATCACACCTTTGTTGGCTAGCTGTCTCGTTTTCGCATGCGCTTGTGTTTTTGCATACTTCTGCTCGGTGCCATTTTATGCTTCTTTGCAGTAGGCGATGAAAATTTCCTAATACCTTCATAAGAAGCCTCTATATGTATAACTCATGTTTATGGATCGTCATCAGAAAAACTAAAAACAAAATTGATGCAACTCAAAGAAAACGACTGAGAAAAGCACATGAAATGGCCAACAAAAATTTCACACGAAAACATAATGAATGACCAAACAAGAAGCGGGGTCGAAAATCATAAAAAAACAGTTCATAACGTGATTTGGACATGCACTACACCTTCCTGAAAAATACACCATGTAGACAAGCGATAAAAGAATTCAAACGAGCAGTGCCAATACCAAAGGGGCCATCCCATAACAACATGGTACAGCCAAGTTATAAACGGGCTAAAAGATAAAATCATATATTTACCAACCATGACGAGCTTGATGTTCTCGCTGGAGAAAAATGGAGAAAAAATTTTAGCAAAATTTAACAAACTGTTATGTAGCAATACGCAAAACAAGTAGAAAAAAGTATGCGATACTTTTTCTAACCAGTAAATGTTTCATTTTAATCATTTGAATCCCCAATGGCCAAGAGGCTAAACTGTGTGTTATTTTTCCTTTTCACAGTGCAAATCAACTGTTAAATTATTTCATGAAAGGACGAATTCCAATGGATTCTATCATTGTCGAGGTATAATTTTCATTTTTAGTTCACTCCACCTTCTTTTGCTGTGAATGCTTTGAATGATTTAAACCAACTTGGAGTATTAGCATATGTTATTGGGCAATTAGTTAAATTATCTAGCATCAATTGTTTATTATTGCTATTACCAAGCTTAGAATTGAAACTGTTTATGACTTCTAGGCTTAGTGAAATTTTGACAATGATAATTTTTTTTCTCAGGTGATTTTCGGCAATCTTTTTCGTCTTCCTCAGTCTCCACATATTTCTCTATTTTATGGTTCACTTATTATTGAACTTTGCAAGCTGCAACCAAGTACCATTCCTGGAGTTGTATCCTTTATCTTTTCGTTTAATTTAATCATTTATTCGAATGTTTTTTATGGAGATCGCATTTCATTTCTTTGCAAACATTGATTTATCAATGAAAAAGTAGATTGTTATGTGAATTGAAGAAATCGGGTAAAAAAATCATCATCATAATCATCATAATGAATCCAATCATGCAGTCAACATATAAATTTATTCACTAAGGAAGCTCCCGAAGGTAAGTAAAAAACTCCAGAATGAAAGTGGAAAGTGAATGTGTATTCAAAATTATTGTCTTTATATACATACGTCTTTATATAGTCATAATATACGTGAAACTTACGAATCATTCAGTCAATCACTTAATCACAGTCAGTCAATCATGTAATCAGTCAATCACTTAATCACAATCAATTAATCATGTATTTATCATGTAGTCACTCAAGTAATTTAGGAGTTTCAAATGGTTTTACATCATCTCCAATCCATAATTAAAGAATGCAGAAGGAACATGATATGATTTAATTTTGTTTAACTTTCAACTCAAATTTCGCAATATTTTTGGATAATTTCTTAATAACGTTAAAGGTAGCACATGCTGTTGAACTTTTGTTTGAAAGAATTGGATCTATGAATGTCACATGTGTTGACAGGTAAACAGAAACATCACGTATAATTTAGTTGTGATTTGTTATAAAGATTGTTATATGTCTGTTTTTGACCTTTTGCTATCAAGTCTGCCAGCTCAGAGAATCCCAACTTCCTTTCCTTCATAGCACCGTGCTCGAATCAGCACCTTGCTAGCCTGCGCGCAGAACTCTTCTACTAAAGGTCTACTTTTACCTTAGTAGTAGAGTTCTGCGCGCAGGCTACACCTTGCTCAAATCATTACTTGCTGGCATCATCACTTTGCTGGCATCATCACTTTGCTGGCATCATCACCTTGCTGGCATCAGCATCTTGCTGGCATCAGCACCTCGCTGGCATCAGCACCTCTTTTTTTTCTATTTGTGTTTTGTAATGTAGATCATAAGCCTGCCTCTCTTTCTCCTTGTCGAAAAGGTTCCTAATATGACGTCATGCACTAACTGGTAACCGCTACTTCCTCCATTTTCTTAAGAGAGGCAATAGCCCTTCCCCTAGCTTTAAAAAAATTGCTAGAATAATAAAAGTTGTAAAACACATTTCTTATTGAATCCTTAGATTCATCGAGTGGTTTACTTATCACCTTGGCAACTTCCAGTGCAAGTGGTCATGGGAAGACTGGTTCGTTGTGATTGAAATTTCCATATTTAGTGATGATAATATTCTATATTGTTGTTATTATAATTATTTTGTAACTTTTTTTACAACTTTTACTGAAATTATTTAATAGAAAGCATGTATTGATAAATGGTTAGGCCCTAAATGGCGTTGCATGTTTCATCCCGTGGTCGATGGTGGAATATATCTTAGCTGCTTTTCATTTTTTATGTCATGATTTGCCACACACTGCAGTTCTTAAATGTTTTACTTTCGTTTTTAAAGCCCGATTAAAAAAAATAGTCAGTTTTTCTCAATATTTAACGTAACACCTTCCAGTACAAACAAATACGATTTTTTATGCATGTTTATTAAAGCAAGGTATTTTGCTCTCTCAAAAACAACAATTGAAACTCACAGATTTGATTTTGATTTTAAGGGCTGAGTATGCAACAGCTGACAAAGAATCTGCCAAAGTTCATTTTATTATGGAAGTTCTAGAAAGATGTACTCAGTAAGAATTACCTTTCTTCAACTTTTAATCCTGTTACAGTTGAAAATGAATATATTAAGATTTATCAGTGTTAGATCCATATGATGTTGAACTTCGTTGACCTTGGATTTTCATTATGTTTCTGCCAAACTTTAAGAAGTTTATACATATCAAATTCCTAATCGAATGTTAAATTTAATATCAATGCAAGTGAACCTAAAAATTATTATCATAATATTTTATATATGATCTGTGCTTGTTTAGTATTTTCTTTTTTTCTCTGTTTGATAATTTATTTCCCTTTTAGAATGTATTATCATCAATATGTGGTTGAAAAAGTTCCTGAAAGCTTGCGTTCATTAATTGCAACGAATCCACTAGCTGATTTTAGATTCGAAAACAAAGAGAGCAGTAAGAACTAAGCTTCATTTTTTAGTTAATCTACTTTTGCTCGTAGTTATTCTTTGTTTTCCTTGCATTTTGATGTGCTTTGAGAAAACAACATTTTTTGCATTTCTAAACCTTTAATCATGGCTTCCTTCATCTTATCAATTTAAAGGTGGCGAACCTGGATATTCAACTGTAAGAAAGTTAATTGATGCCATAAAAGCAAAGCAAGAGACGAAATCTCTGGAGAAAATCCTTAATGAAATTCCAGCCTCGGATAAGTCACACTTTCTGCTTAATTCCAACAGTGGTGAGTTGATCATGTGACTAATACAGCTAGCTTTATTTCTAGCAACTTATTAGTATCAGCCAATAGGAATGCGTTTTTCCTTGATAAAAATTCACGTGATCTTCATAAAAGTCGAACTGCTTCGTTTCCTATAGCAACACGTCAACCAATCAAAGTGTCTTGTACGAGGGGAGCTATTCATACCCATTAACTATGAATTGTGCTCATCTCAACCATGCTTACAAACATATACTTTTTGATATAAGAAAGAAGAATATGTTCTTATTCGTGCTGTGTTCTCGTAACCAAACCCATCTAGTTACTGCTAGGACATATTTGGCATAATATCTTTTCACACATGACATACAGCATGATTACTTATTAACGACGTTCCTGTAAGTCTTGTCTACGATATAATGACGTTTAGGTTGGCATGGTCTATCTACCGGCCCATGGAACGATGGTCCACGGACCACGGACCACGGACCATGGCCCCAAACCATCAGCTGCCATATTTTTATTTTGCAATCCCTTTTGGAGATGCTTCAAGCCGTGTGTTTTTCATTTATAGCTAGTGAAATGAATGTTATTTCCGTTGCTTTCGGTACCTTTGAAACAGAGAAAAGCTCTGGTTTTACTGCGGGAACCTACTGCATAGCTAGGCCACAGAATAGACTAGAAAATGGCGGTGTATAAAAAATCAATTCTCCAAATTATCATAGTTTTTCAAATATACAACACGAGATAATCGTTCTGTTCATATTTATCCTCTGTTCTTGATTTTAATATCTTGCTCTTAGTTAGCCCACTTGGATGAGCCTTATTTTCCGAGAGTTTCTTAATTGCTCAGCAGCCCCAGGTACTGAGGTTCCTATAAAAATTTGTTATTCAAAAGGAGTGTGTAAGACTTATTACCCTTTCATTCGCTATAAAAAAATACATGGCTTGAAGCAGCTTCACAAGGGATTGCGCAATATAAAATATGGTGGCTGGTGGTTTGGGGCTATGGTCCGTAGTCCATGGTCCATAGGTCCATGGTCCATAGGTCCAAGGGCCAGTAGATAGAGACCATACTGTTAAGGTTTGCATGTGTTCTGTGCATTGCTTCATGTTATCAATAATGAATTACTGATTCCCTCAGGAACATTGAGTGACGATGGCTCATTTGCAGCTCTTCAAATTGAAGTTTTCACCCTTACTGTCTTACGTGCTGGTGTCAAATCAATCAGTCACACTTACAGTGCATTGTCAAAGTAAGTCTATTAGGCCTTAGAATATTATTGTCTTCTCTACCCCTGGATACGTTAAGAAGCCCGATAAGAAATGATAGGAATTGAAGGTTTGAACGGGGGGGGGGGGGGCAGTCAGCGCCACAGGAAATGAATGTTATTTCCTATTTTAAAGTTGCACTATTTTGTTTGTTTTCTAATGCACATTATTGAGGCAAAATATATCTGCTTTGAGTTAAGGAATCTTATATTTTTTGAAAAATTTATTTGCTAGATTTCATCCCATATTCAAATTGGTGATTACATCTGCTAACGCCCAACTTCATTGTTTGTTTTCCATCAAAGAATTCTGGAATAGAAATCCACAGGTAAATTAATGTTCACATTATTATCAGGATGCTAATAGATTTGTTATCAGGTCTACGTATTTCAGGAACTTTCCAAGCATTTGCCGAGGGGAAACATTTAAAAGTGATTAGAATAAATTGCATCGCAGAAAAAGCACCGTTTGATAAAGAATTTCGTATCCTCCTTCCTTTTTAGGACGTTTCTAATACGTTTTTTTTCTTTTTAAGATGATAAGTATTGTGATTGACAAATTGATCCGACTTCAAGTTATCAACTGCAGTACTGTCATCAATTGGATATTTTGTAAAGAGTTGGCATCTGAGTTCACAAGGTATAATATTATATAACCTACTCAAGGTATTTTTAGGTATTCAAGGCATCTAAAGTATAGGCATCTATAGGTATTCAAGGCATCTAAAGTATAGGCATCTATAGGTATTAAAGGCATCTAAATTATAGGTATTCAAGGCATCTAAAGTATAGGTATTCAAGGCATCTATAGGTATTCAAGGCATCTAAAGTATAGGTATTCAAGGCATCTAAAGTAAGGTATTCAAGGCATCTAAAGTAAAGGTATTCAAGGCATGTAAAGTATAGGTATACAAGGCATCTTAAGTATAGGTATTCAAGGCATCTAAAACGGACAAGATGACTTGAAGTCCTGTTTGTCACTTTCTCGTGGGATTTTGAAGACATTCCAAATACCTTGTTTTTTTCTTTAACACAATATGAATTTTTTTCGGGATAAACGCCGTATATTTTTTATTTCAATGATGTAATATAACATAAGACTTGTTTTCATAAAAGATTAATCTCTTAAAAGTGCAAATTCATCCCAAGACCGTTTTTTTCTACTTTCATAGATGTTACATATGGCGTATGCTACACAGTACGTTGAAGAAGATGATAAAACACAAGAATAAAGTAAGCGAATTAATCTACTTATTACAGTCATTCCTGAAGTAGATCTGCACCTGTTTGAGAGTTTGCATCTAGAGCTTCGGCAGTAAGGAAATATGGCGTTTGCAAAACTTGAATAAATATTTTCCTTTTGAGTTCTGGTCATGTGAAGGAAGAAGTTGCTGACGTCATAGCTAGAACCGTCAAAGCTAGAATCAAAAGTCATAGACCAAAGGATATTACTAAATAAGAGCCTGGGACTAGACCTGTAATTATTTTAGAAAAGTTGAAGGTCAATGACGAAATGCAGCCATTAAACCAAATTTGAAGCTAGTCTGACGCTTGCTTTTGAAGATGAAATACAATTATTACTCATATTATGTAGCGTGACTTTGGCAGTTCCTGCTATGGCGTCATTAAAACTTCCTTCACACAGCCATAACTCAAAAACGAAAACAGATATTGAAATTCTATCAGCTTCATCTTTCCAAACTATCAAAGCTTTTGGATACTTGGGAACTTCCAAGATGTTGTGGTTCCATTTTAAATGCTTGTAGCAATTACTGGGATGCCATAATTGTCTTGCTGCTAGGAAATCAAAACGTTATTTTCATTACAATCCATCTCATATGTTTAAATTTACTTAACCATAATTTCCATATTTGTATATTTTCTGTGCTGCTTAATCAGTTGGCAGTTCTGTCGTACCTTGAGTAAGTGAATACATAAAAATGCTTGATGATGCTGACATTGCCAGACTTTTGGAGTAACAGAACTTCTTCAACAATTTTCAGGCATTCAAAGAACTGAAGGATGCTAAAGAAAAGTTGAGCAGATTGATAGAAAAATCTAAAAAGCAGGTAAATCAGGGTGATTTTCAGTATTCCTTGATTACTAATATTGTTACTGTAATAGTTAATATGTTCGTTATTATGCATTCATTTTATTACTATGGAGATATTCGAAGACTTTGAGTCAACAATCATTCGCACTGGTTTGGAGGCGCAAATCAATTCAAACATAGCATTTGATGTTATCTTTAATACTTAATGGTGATAAAATATCTTGAAATTCTGTTGTTAAGGGTGATTCGAGCTCAGAAAGTGAGGAAGATTCGGGCAAAGATGATATGAATGCTGAAATTGAAAAAAAAGAACATCAAGCTGAAGGATTAATAGAAAGTTCAGAAAATGCTGAAAGAGAACAGAAAGAACTATTTCTTATTTTATTTCAGGTAAGAAATTGAAGTCTTTTTGCTTATAGTTGCTCTTTCTTCCTGCGTTGAATGAGCAGAAAGATGGACCACTTTTCCCATGACTTGAAATTCTAAAATAAATTAGAATCTTTTTCTGCTTTTGCCCGTCGTTTATGTTTGGTAAAACATCTTTAAGAGTGATTATTTGTGTTCGAAGCGAGGATAATTAAAACTGTAACCCTACATGGCCAGGATTATAAATAAGTGAACTTTTTTATTTTTACAAATCTAAGTTTTGGTTATTCTCTCTTTAAGCACCTCTAGAAAGTTTATGTTTGCTTTCCTGATTTTTGTAAGTGGTGTAAGATATAGCGATAATGTCGTATTCAAGATACAAGCTACACAAATCGCCAGTTAAAGATCGTGACACTCCTTCTCTTTGAATGCAATTTTATTTTTATTTTCAACAGAGATTTATAATGGTATTGACTGAGCATTCAGTTCAATGTGAACAACAGCAAAAATCAAAAATGAATTCTTGGTTTCGGTTTACTTTGCAACGACTTCAAGAAATCTTTCTTTCGGTAAAGCCCTCTTCAGTTTTAAATTTTTCCTCGTTTATCTTCGAATATCGAAGTTCTTTTTATCTTTGGTTTAGCGTCAGTTTTGAACCAGGTTTTCTAAAGCAATCAGTTATCTGGTTCCCTTTCTTCTGACTGAAAATCCTATCCCCTTGAACCTAATCGAACTTTTCATCTTCTAAAAAAAAACTTAAAAAAATTACAAGAGAATCCTTGCTTAGATTCATGGTTACTTATTATTTTGTAGAGTGAAAGCTATCGCTATTGTTAATTGCCTCTTGCTTTCCTTAAAGTGCCGTTGATAAAATGCTAAATTTAAGAACTTCTTGCTTCCTGTCAGAGATGTTGATATTTGATCTAAGGTCATGATATTTCACTCTTCGTAATTAGCTTGATTTTTTCATCCGATCTCCGCTGGCCTTGTAAATTGTGGGTTTTGAAATGTTTGATAAATGTTTTTTTTTTCGATATAGTACAACAACGAAATACAACAATACGAAGACACGCTTGAGAGCCTGATGTTCACCACTGATCTCGAGGGTCATATTCTTCAAGTCTTCAAACGTTTCAAGTCACTTAGAAGTTGATGCAAACATCATTTTACTCTTTAGTTTCTTTGTGATATCTAGGAAATGCATATTTTAGAGATTCAGTGCTGTCCAATTTATGCATGAATACGCAGCGATAAACTAGAGGCATTCGATGTTTTTGCTTCTATGTTATTATTTGTAAAATGGTTGTTAAGCAGTCATTGATCTAAGGGACGTAAGAGTTTTTCAATTCGGTTCCATTTTTGTGTATCCTAATTTAGTTTTAAAAGATTCGCTAAACATTTTTGTCCACAAAGTGTTTCATATTGCATTCCAACCCTCAATATTCCAATTTCTTAACAGCAGAATAATGTTTTGATTCCGTTCTGTACTTTTGTTGAAAGAAATAGGCCTACCTAAAAGAAGTTAATAATTTCAATGCAATGATTCTTGCTTCCCTTGAGCTAAATGGTGAAATGATGACAATCCCCGTGTGTACTGTTGTGCATCCAACTTTAATGAATTTGAACAAAACATGCAAAAATGCAGTGGCGTGTGGTATTTACGGATACGATAGAAGATAGAAAGAAAAATTCCAGTACCGTAAATGAGAAAAATCACTTTGATAAAGGGCTAGGCCCAAAACGTCATTATTTTTCTCTTTCATGGTACTGGAATTTTTCTTGCCTATCTTCTAATGAATTGGAACCCTTCCAAATATCGATGAAATTAACGTGTCCCTTCTAGACTTTCCTTTAGGTGGTCACCTTCGTTCTGCCAGCCTCTACAGGCACATAACGATGAACAAGGCGCAACAAGCAGGCACATACCAATGTGCATGGGGCAACGAGCAGGCACATACCGGCGAGCAAGGGGCACTAACAAAAAGAAATTCATTAATAATTGTCACACAATAATGTTGGAAAAATTTATCCAGAAAACCACACTAATAAAGAAGTTAAGTTAATATTGTTCTAATAACTCGGCATCACAGGGCTACAGCTCGGTGGATTTATATGTTCAATTTGATTTTTGCAATATTTGATATTCATACAACAACATTCTAGAAGTCTGACACTCTTCCCTTCTTTTCCCAGTCACCATATCTTGTAGGTTCAGGCCCAGTTGGACCTCCAATTTCTCCAGTTAAAGGATTTTTGTCATCAGGAAACCTTGCAAAAGGATCTTCTGGCTCTTCTTCTTGTTCCCCTTGTTCTTTATTATTTACTTCTTTTTCGTCCTCTCCAGAATCTAGGCCTAAGTGAGATGTGAGCGAGATTGACCTTCTAGCGAGACGTGAACTGTTAAACTTTGGCCAACAAATCTGCGTTGCATAATAAAAATTTTCTTTATTGCTTGTGAATTTCAGTCTTGTTGCTGAAGTGCTGAGAAAGCGTGAGAATGTTGCAGTTTTAATCAAACAAATATTCATCTTCAGGTACATTGAAGCCATCTTTGTTATGGAGTGTTGCTGTTGCTGCAAAAGTTGTTGTTGCAGTTGGGCGTAGAACATTGAGGGGAAGAATTTCGAATCATTTTGAGATTGGAATGGAAAATGAATAAGATATATATTAATCTTGTTAATTTTGAGTATTTTAAAAGCTGAAAATAGCTTCTTTATTTTTGATGAAACTGCCTATTTTACCTTGAAGAAGAGAGATGGACGAGGCTACTCGCCCGAAGGCCGTTGGTCTTCAAATAAAGAAACATGTCAAATTTATGCAAAGAATGATTGGTGTTGTCCCAACGGCTTATTCTGCTCTAGACAGCAGCAGGTATTTATACATTCGACGATTTGTTTGTTTTCCTAAAGGGCTGCCCTATCTTGTTTAACAAGAACATAACAATGCTTGGTGTTTTCCTTGTTTTGTTTTTTTATCATGCAATTTATGTATGCTGATGCTTCCCTTGCTTATCTTCTTGTTCCTTTTAATTTTTCACATTTTTTATCTCTTCTTTTACGCTATTACTTCAGCTTGAGTCAATTTTGCTGATTTTTCTGCACTGAATCTATGTTAAGAATAAATATTGTTATCTTTTTAAGGATGACTTTCTTGTTTTTTGCCTTGTCTGGATTGGATGTCATGAATTCTTTGGACACCATAGAAGATGAAAGAGATAGCATTGTAAGATGGATTTATGCTCAGCAAATTGTACCTTCTAATCCAGGTAACTGCTACAAAACTTTCATTTCATTGCTTAGTATGTAAAATGCAATTGCAACTGTGGAAATGGAGTCACCTATGTGTTCCGGGACAAACAGTGACAAGTGACAACTTTTTCTAAATTTGGATAAAGGTGACAGTGACAACTTGGGTGAAGATCAAGGTGGGGGAAGATCAATGTTTGGTTAAGTTAGGTAAACAAGTTTGTCTTGTCGATGTAAGGTAGACATACCTGCTGCATACAAAGGGTTTGAATGGTGGGTTTTTCTGCTGCATCAGCCTCGAAACTCCCCATAAATAGTTGTAAATAATCATTGTTATTAAATTCAAGCTATTCATTATTAAAATAATGTTAATGAGGTCACTCGTTAATGTCTTGTTGGGGGGTCTTGTGTTTGCTTTTGTTAACCCTATTTGTTCTCCCCTACCAAATAACTGATTGAAGCCACAGAAAGGTTATACCAATTAAAGTGCGTTATTTTTGACTTTCTCTAAATATTATCTACAGACATTTTGACAATTTTTTACTAATTCGATTTGTTTAACTACTTTTGTTTATGAGTCTTAAAGAAAATGTTTCAAAGTGCAATAACTCAAGCAATTAGCTACTAATTGCATTCAAATTAGCACCACTAAGTTAGCCTTATCAAGAACTTTCAGCTGATGTATAATTTACTTATATTTTGTTACTCTTTAGCAGTTTATTATTTATTTGATTCATACTATTCTTTTCACTTGACTTCATAAAGCACATTGCCTAGCAACAAATCACATGGATAATTAGATTATAATAGCTTAATTAGATAGACAATAGATTGATTATACTATGTACAAAGTCTCATTGTCATACCATGTATGGTTGTGAAAATAAACAAGGGCGCAGAAAATGCCCCCTCCCCCAGTAAAAAGTAATTAAAAACTTCCCAGTACGAATAGGGTTAAGGTATTCCTCTGTATCAAAAGTAACAAGAAAGTAGAGAGTCTTCGGGAATTAAATGTAGCTCAATGCTTTTGAAAATGATTACCAAATCGAAGGACGTTATAACCTTAAGATCTTTAAAATATATATCAATATGTCAAGAAAATAAAATTATATGACCTTTAAGTAGATGCTGCATCTACAGGGCCTGGTATTTGAGACAATAACAAAGCCTGCAGCTTATTCAATATTTATGCATCTGCCTCCAGATCCCAGTTTACAACTCTAATTATAAAAAATTTGAACTGTCTTCCTTTTTTAGAGGGAGATGTATCTAGATGCGGTTTTAGAGGTGCACCATCTTTAGGTGGCAGATTCTCTGAAAAGGTTTTTATGCTAATCTTCTTGAATGTTTGGTTTGTAAAACTTTTTATGAATAACTGTAATTGGTAATTTTACTCGAGTTGAGGACGCCTATCCTGACAATAGTGCTCGATATACGAGTATAGAGCAATTTGATCGAGTTTCATCGGAGTAACATGTCTTTTCATTGAGTTTAAGTTCTACATTATAATTGGTAATTTATGTGTTATTCCCAAAATAAAAGCAAACAAAAGCATTAATTGCTAAGAACATTATTTGACAATAAATCAATTTCATGAAATAATTTGCAAAACAGCACTGTTTGTATACCGATAGGCTGCCAGTTAACAATTTAACTTGAAAATCTATAGAAAATCGATTAAATAACTACAATGATAATAGACACTAAATTAGACTGGTTGTAGTGACGAATAGAACATTATTTGAATTGTTGTAGTGATGAATTGTATTTATTTCAAGGGTTGCTCTGCAAGTACAAGTTTGTATGAAGGAGGTCACGTTGCTATGACTTACACTGCTCTCTGTTGCTTTCTTGTTCTTGGCGACGATCTATCAAATGTTAACAAAAATTCAATAATCAATGGACTGAAGTCTCTTCAACTTCCTGATGGAAGGTAAACCAACCATTTCCTTGTAATGTTTTCAAATTTTCTAAAACAGTGATATGAATTCTGTTGATTCCTTTTTTTCATTTGACGCCTCCCCTGTAAGCATAAAAAATATCAATGTGGGCAAGTGTTGTTATCCCCCCCCCCATTCATTTGCTGCCCCTTGTAACATTGCCTGGCAAATGATAGATAGCAGAACCAAGAAGAATTTTGAAATATTGATGAAGCCCATAACAACATTTAGCACAAGTTTCATTATTTTGCTTTATTTCTCTCAATTTTAATAACAGTGGCCCACGCAGCTTTCAAATAATCATAAATAAAAACATATAGGTGTTTAGGGTTGTTTTCACTGTCTGGTTTTGTTGGATTTTTCAAATATTTGTCATAAAGATCTTCTTGAATTTTTTTCCAGTTTTATGCCAGTTGAATTTGGCAGTGAAAATGACACAAGATTTATTTACTGTGCTTGTTGTATAAGCTACATCTTGGACGACTGGACAGGAATCAACATAGATATGGTTACAAGTTACATTAAAAAAAGTTTGGTAACTTGAACTTTTGTATATATTGATGTTTATCTTTTCATCTGATTTAGTTCCTTAGAACAAATCAGAAATTCAAGCATTTAATTTCTGGGATCCTGCTTTGCCCTCCAGATGCTGAAATTGGCCCAGTGAAACCCCTAACCAAACCTCAAGCTAGCCTTCTGTAAAATATTTTAATCAAATAACCAATTATAATTCAAACTGTAATATTCCTAAGTTTATTTCTTCTTGTGAGCAGTTGATCTTTTTCATCCTCGTTTCTTGAGATTTTTCAGAATCTAAAACTATTTAAAAAAAATGTTGGTTATTGTTCAATTTTTACAGTCATATGACCACGGCATTGGCCAGGGACCTGGACTGGAATCACATGGTAATGTAAAAAAATTACCAGAAAAAATATAATATTTAACTATTGGTGTTTTCTATCATTCTACTGATGTGAACCTAATTTTCAAATTTTGTATCTTGGTTTTATCTTTACCTTTATTATTAATTTTCATATCTTGGTTGAACTAACGATATTTAAACGAAGGAGTATATAACGAACTGTTTGCCTTGCACCCTTACTCCCCTATCCTGCTCTAAATGCTTAATTAAGAATACTTTTCTGTGGAATATATCCAGTGGCATGATTTGTCCATTCTGGCCGAAGGTGCAACAAAGAAAGCCCGAGGGAAGACTCTAGGAGTGCAGGAGTTCGTAGATGTTCTCTTGGAAACTTTAGACTCTCAAATGCCCTAATTTTTGCTGTACCGTCTGAGATGGAAATTTTCTGATTTTCAACGCGGGTATTCTGCTCATCTGCTAATGTTCAATCATTTTTTTCCATTTTCTCTTCTAGGGGGCTCTACATTTTGTGCATTGGCGTCATTAGTTCTAATGAACAAACTTGAAACAACTTTAGATGACGATAAATTGGAGCATATCAAGAGATGGTGTTTATTTAGACAGAAATCTGGTTTTCAAGGCCGACCCAATAAGCCTGTTGACACTTGTTACTCGTTTTGGGTTGGCGCTTCTCTCAAGGTACATAAACACGCTGTTTCTATTCTATTATTTTTACTTTTTATCTTAAATTAAAAAAAAGGCTGTGGCAGAAATGAAGTTGAATAAGTATGTCTGAACTCTAAAAAGGCGAAACTTTAATATCTTCATAACCTTTTTATATCTTTCTCCTGAGTCTTATTCAAGAAGATCAATCGATTTTCAATTTGTTGCTTCTATTTTTCTAGCTTCTTGGCGCGTTTGACATGATACAAGAATCAGCAAATAAAGAGTATTTAATGGATACACAACACTCAGCTTGTGGTGGATTTAGCAAATGGCCAGATTTTCATCCGGGTTAGTTTCCTGTTCCTATATAAGCATCACAATGTATACAAACATATTTTATTTCTACTTGCAACTAACTATGTATTTTTTTAATGCTTTTGAATTCATTGACCAATTATAATGTAGACTTTTTGAGTGTTTGTTATATTTCGCAGATGTCCTTCATACTTACTTTGGACTTTGTGGCCTCTCTTTGATGAATGAAAAAGGCCTCGCTCCCGTAGATGCATCACTGAGCATAACTCAAAGAGCAAAGGAACACCTTAAAAGATTACATGAACTTTGGAAATAGCAAACTGTTTTAGATTTTGACAAATATTTCAATGTAAATATGGTTTTTATTCAATTTGTGTCGCCAATCGTCTTGCCTTGACTTCTGCTAAGAGAAGACAGATCTTCATTCAAAAATTGCAACATGCAACAGGGAGCAATATGAATGGAGATTTTTCCAGCTTTTTTTATGTTCATGCAGCCATGCCATTTTGGTTTTAAATAGGCCTTCGTCACCACTGTCTAACAATGTCGATATCATATTAACACCTCTACTATAGTAGCTATTGTATAACCTTACCTATTTGGAAAAACTTGTCATCTTTAGCACAATTAAATTTTTAGTATCTTATAGCCTTTGTGTCTCAGTCTAGCGACCTTGCTAACAAAATGGGCCGTTTCGTAAAATATAATGATCATTATGTTTTTGTCATTTTTCAACTTTTTGCACTTTTTCGCCTTAGCGTCGTCTCATTAAAAATTGGCCATTTTGAGAAGTTGAAATATTGAGGTTTTTGAGGCACTTACTCTAGTCTTACATTTGTCTAAAATATGTCTTTCTTGAACACCTCAGATTTTAAGCTTCACTGTAAACTTTCTTGCCTTCGCACAGCTTCGACTGGATGCCTATAATTGACCTTTTGGAGTACTTTCGGAAACAGTGTTTTCCTAGTTTTCAAGAAAAAAGTTTTAAGAGCGTTTCCACATGGAAGAAGAATTCTTTAGCAATCCAATCCAAGAATAACATAGGAATTTGCATTTAATAAACCATTAAATTTCTATTAAGCTGGTCTTATTGTATTTATTATGGTATTTAATGTTTTAGTTTATTTCAAAGTTCATCTTTCTGATTAGTCCTTTGGTTTTCTCCATATTACTTTCATCAAAGGTGTTTCCTCAATTACTGATCCATCCTCTTGCTCATCTAAATCTATTTTCTCTTTATAATCATAATATCTATGTTTTACTTCAAATAAACCTTGAAAAGATCCATTAAGCCAGCTTAGATATTCATCGACATTTGCAAATTTACTCTTTTCAATAAATTGCTCAATCTTCACTATTTCAAAACCGCAATGCTGAGCCAAGTCTTCAATTTCCATATTTGTGATGCCATTTTTCTCCATTTCTTTTAAACGTCCCATTTCTTCTGGTTTTATAAGAACACCAAGACGCACACCAATCTTCAGTTTTCCAGCACTAAACTGATGCGCCATTATTTGGCCTGGTTTTAAGGCCTTGTAAAAGGAAAGAAACGTAGACAAGCGATCTGCCTTCGGAATCCAGTGCAAAACAACATTGCTATAAATTAAATCATATTCTTCTGATTTACCTTGAAGAAACTCAATTGCTGTTCCTTGGGCAAATGACAGATTCTTGATATGGGAAAACTGTTGCACGGCTTGCTGTACTCTTTCACTGTCTGGATCAAATGCTGAAACTTTGCCTTCTTTCAACTTTGTCTGTGCCACGTACGCAGCCAAGTCTCCAGTGCCACAGCCCACAGCTAGAACAGCATAATTTGGCAACAGTTTAAGACTATCGATGAGTTTCTTGCCGTAGATCAGTTGAGAAAATTTATTGTAATTGCTGTAATTAATTGTCTGATTTGGATCGTCTTTCGAGGAAGCCGCCATTTTTGGTTTCCAGTCGCTGGTGATCAGATAGAATACGAGATTCGTCTGGAAATCTTTTATCTGGTCGTAAACGGAAACAATGAATAAATTTAAACAATAAGGAACTAAAAACGATAAAAAATTCGGAAGAAGAATAGTGCTTGAAGCCACAAATAAATCTGGAAGTTAATTTTTGAATGAATAACAGAAAATATTGTTTCTTTTTGCATGATATAATTCGAATTTAGAAATTTATACAGAGCTTGCAAAAATGCAAAATAGCAAAATAGAAAGGAAATGAAGGAAATTAAACTTTGAAGTTTGAAGCTCGAAGAAACTGTCAAGCGAGTCAAATAAAGTTTAAATAAACGATGCAAATGTTGTCCCTATTTTTCAAGCCAGGGGGGCACTCGGTACATAGACAAACGGGAAGATCAAAAAGCACCTAACGCGTGTTTGGTAGAACCTTGCTACTGTGTGGTGAGAAAATGAAAAAAATTGTTCAGCAAACTGTATGTTGCCTTTCCAAAACTGCCTTTCATTATGTATGTGCCAAGACTGCAATGTCTAAATTTCACAAGAACATTTGAAGGGTTATTGATTCTGTTGGTAGATTCCCCCCACTTCTCTGGTGTAATTTGACATGTATTCCTTATTAGAAACTGGATTTGCTTCGATGAATTTTTTATCTTCATCAAGGCCATCCCGGCCGCCAACAGCCTCATCGCCAGTTTTAAATTCTCTTCCAACTTCTTCTCGGAATATCTCTTGATCCTCAACTTCAATATCATAGCCATCCTTACTTACTTGATCCAGGAATGTCACTATTCGGATTGTCGATGGTCTTAAAATCGTGATATTAATGAAAACGTTGGGAGTACTTTTGTGAGCTGAAATAACAGACTGAAGACTCACTTTTTCATTGGCTCCTACAGTAGTATGATGTCACAGCAGTAAGTTCCAAGTTCTTTTCTATGGCGCGGTCGTGTCTTTTTAAATGACCGAAAATCGCAACTTTGTAAATTTTCAGAAAAAAAAACTAGACACGAATCTCTTTATGTCTGAAAATGTGTTTGGGCTATTTGGTGCTCCAGCCCATCAATTTGTCTACAAAATTGGTGCCCATGTGGTATCGAGGGCATTAGAAATAAATGTAATAATTATAATAATTCTTTTTATCGAGGTTTCAGTGATTTAATGATGGAAACGACACAGGAACGTAAGCGAAGATGCCGCGCAGCAGCATCGAGGGCATTAGAAATAAATGTAATAATTATAATAATTCTTTTTATCGAGGTTTTAATGATGGAAATGACATGGGAACGTAAGCGAAGATGCCGTGCAGCAGCATCGAGGGCATTAGAAATAAATGTAATAATTATAATAATTATTTTTATCGAGGTTTCAGTGATTAAATGATGGGAATGACACGGGAACGTAAGCGAAGATGCCGCGCAGCAGCATCGAGGGCATTAGAAATCAATGTAATAATTATAATAA
>JAACYV020254970.1:0-16672 GCA_009936425.2 Chrysaora fuscescens | reverse complement strand
TCCCATTTGCGATAATCATCTATCGATTCTGCTAATGCACAAGAGGTAGTAAAGCTGTGTTTTTTGCATGCAAACACGAATAAGATAAGGATAAGCCTTTCTAGCAACAGGAACGCCATTTTGTACTTATCCGTCCGTTTCTGCATTTGTGCGGTGGCGGCGGTAGTGTGAAATTTTTCTAATGAATTCGAGCTGTCAAGGAACATTCCCTCCTAACTATTAGCTATATCGATGAAATCCGCGCGCGTGGTTATGCTTTGCGGCTCTAATTGGCTTCTATAATATCCTCCTCCACTGCGCCAATGAGATTCCAAATGCGCTAATATTATAAATCATGTGTTCTTCGTCAGAGCTTTAATTGGGATAGGACCACATCAGCCATGTTTTTCAAGGGAAAATCTCAATACTATTTAAACATTATAGCAAAATTTGCTGGTGGAATTCTTGGAGTGGTTCATTCAGCTCACCATCGGCAAACATCTGACCAGTGGCACTCCGTGGCTTTTGGCACTGGGTATTCATAGGGGGCGAAGCGGTGATATGGGAGTACGGGGGCATGCCCCGGGGAAAAAAATTTAAAACCACACCCTTTAGAACGTCGGAAACGCCCCTATTTGAAAATCAAAATATTCCAACTATTGAAAAACAGCTCAAAAATAACAGGCAAGCTGTTATAGGCCATAAAATGTTTTATTGTGCTACAGAAGAAAAACAGGAGAAGCAATTATCACGTTCAATAGGCTTTACTATTATTGAGAAGTGTTGTTGTGAAAGATTGCCCTTTTCCACCGTAAACAATTTTGTTTGGATGCTTCATACTTTTCTACGTCAGTAAACTTTGATGTAAAAATTTTAAAAACAAAAAAAACCATCCAAATTAATCAATAAAGGTATGAGATTGTTATTAGATATCGAGATGTGAATGTATAAACGCATTTTAATTTAAAGAAATCTATATATTTTGAGAGAGCTAAAGGTCTCAAGTTTAGTATATTTGGATAAAAGATTGGTTTAATGCTTTCTGGGGTTGTACAGCACTTCCTTCCCAGTTCCAACCATGCCATGGCTATGGCCTAGCCGCCAAATACATTACCATGTTAGAATAGAAAAATTACGGATACCAACCAAATCTATTACGTATTATATCATTACATAAATCAAACATGATCACAACATTTATCACAGCAGACTAAAATATTATATCACATACTTGCCTACCACAGTACTAAATTCAATGATTCTGGTTATGAAATATCACCGGTAGGTTTAGGCCTACCTAACAGTTATCATATCAAACTCACCAAATGAATCTAAAATCTTAATAAAATTTTCTTCTGAGTAGTTTAGCTCTGTTTCTTGGTTCTAATATTGGCATGTAACAGTTCTGCCCAGAGAAGTAAGCTCAATGGCTCCATAGGTTATCCTCTGAGTTGAAGAAACCAAAGCGAGTCTATGGATTTTACTACAGCACAGCAGATTCAAATCTTGCAGAAAATACGCAGCTTTTTCCTCTGCGTATTTTCCCTTTGTTTCAGCCAGTTTGTAAGCTTAATTTATTCAGCAGAGAGCTCGATGATTGGTTAAAAGCCTACGCAGGGTATTCCAAGGGATGCTGGGAGGTAACATAAATATAAATAGTTCTATGGAACTGTATGCCATAGTTCTCAAAGAATACAGCGAGTTGCACCCCTGTATTTAGGAAAAAGAACGCAGCTAGTTTCTCTGCGTATTTGCCTTTTGCCCTTTGTTCGAAAGAAGCCTCGTACTGATAGAGCAAGCCTAAGGCTTATACAAAAGGAATAAACGACATCAGATATTTGGTTATGAAAAATAAAAAGTCGATAGGTTTGTGAAATTTTGAAAAAATAGCTAAACAGCAAAAATTTATTCATGGAACGCCAGGGTATTCTGTGAATACCCTGAATACCCGGACGGACCGCCACTGCATCTTACTCATGTGAGAGTTGGTAAGTACAACGCAGTCATTATTGTCCTCGTATTGACCAACATCGAATAAGGTAAAGCAATAGTTTGCATGTCAAACAGCGAAAAATCAATGCTAAAAAACCTTAATGATTATGATACAGGATTCTACTTAACATTGGACATTTAATCCTCGCGTGGTTCCCACCAAGAGAGCGAACTTCTAACTAAATGAGATTTTTTTCGTCTTCTTCGTCAACGTAAGAGTACTGACGAGAGCAGTTTCTGTTCTAAAGCACCGCCCATTTGCCTACCTGACGTGCAGTTAGGTCTCCATGCAAATAACCTAAGGCTTGTTTGAGCCAATTAATCATCTCAAGTGAAAATCACTGCATGTTTAAATTACTCGCACGCCTATATTGGAATTATCCCAGGCTATCTCACGTTAACCCACAGTGGAAACTAGATGCAGCTGGAATCAAAACATGGGTTAATTTTCTAAATCATCGCGCGTTATCTCATGTTATCCCAAGTTAACCTAAAGCAAAACCAAGCAAAACGGAAAAATGCCAGAAGAGTCATAAGAATTGCACTTACTTGGCACGAATTACCTCATCTTCATCAATCTTTCCATTGGAAACACTTTTGAACTCGTTGAGAACAGATTTCAGAACCTATTTGAGCAGAAAGCATGTTATGCAATTATGGAATGGAAACGATTATCAAAAGTTGACGGTGTACACATGACTGTTTATCGCTAAACGAAAATGGTTAAGGGTTTCGCAGAAAAATTATGATAGATCAATCTACAACGCTGTTTGACCCCGTTTACACGGAGCAAATTACCGGGGTCGCGAGCGCGATAGCCAGCGAATTGATAAAATTAAATTCGTAGAAAAAGTCATAAAAATTTTACATTGGCAAAAATCCTGAAAATTCTTCTGAAATAGATCTTTTTATAGATAAAGGAACAGACATTTAAATGAAGAAACATGGGATAAATTTTTTTGAAAGGATTGAGAAGATGAATAACACAGAAATACAGAATATGATTCCTCAGCGGTCCACCTGTTACAGGCGTTTAAGGGTTTCAGGAGCAGTAGCTATGCCTATAGTCACAGGCAAGCCAGCATTTTTACGTCTAAGAGACACGATCAAGATAAAAATTAAACAATTGCAGACCAAAAATCACAAACTTTTCATCTAGATAAGAGTGCAAAGTCGCTATTTTTATACAAAAATTCTGAGAGGAAATATATGATGAAAACTTCCGAAGGACAACAGATTTTGATCAAAGAGCAGCTGGCAATATTTCAATAATAAAAAAGTATAACTGTGACCACAACCTACCTGGGAAGAGTCCTTCGGTTCCGTTATCGCATAAAATCCAAAAATTCCGCTATCAGAATGGCTGATATTCAATGAAGAAACCTAAAGTTGAAAAATGATTTACTGAGAGAAACTTAATATTTGATGCAGCTAAGCCAAGTAAATAATTTATTTGAATTCAATAAATTGTTGTATTTTATAGAAAATCCACTAGCACTATTTTAAAAAGTTTGTGTAGAAAGTAATAGATTTGAAGAATGCAATAAACATGAAAAGAGCCATGTAGGACTCTAAGTGCTGGAATTGAAGCTTGAAAAACTTTGATTTTGACTCGCCAAGTCATTTCACTCTTCGTATAAGAAATTGCTTACGTTACGAAATACATGTGGGTAGATCTATTGACTTACCATAAAAGGATTCTCAACCACATTTAAGGCTGCTCGATTTAGTCTGTTAGAAAGGTAAAAGAACATTGATAAATTTGATAATCAGATTGAGTAACGCAGCATCTAGGCGATGCAACATTTAAGGTTAGCTAGAAAGAATAATTCGAGAAGGAATATGATTTATTTTATTTTTCAATAACAACATTTTTCAATAACAATGATTTCAAGGCTCAGACGACGCCTAGTCAAGTATAATGTTAGGAAGTGTTAACTTTAATTAAATAATTAAAATGTTATTACAACAATACAGTTTCATTACAAAAAAACATTTCCAAGTAAATATAATCTAATACAGTATATTATATCAACTTAAAAGCTAAACATAACGAAGTAACTTAGCATGAAATACAAAATAATCAAAAATTATAAAGTAATTAATTATACAATTTTGCAGTATTTGAATGCTATTTTGCAGTATTTGAAGATTGATTACAAAATGCCTATCTCAAAACAATCGAAATCCTGTTGAGAGATAAAATAGTAATGCAAAATTGACATACATGAGGCTGAATTATTAGAATTATTAGAAAAATGAAAAGTACAAATAAAAAAAACAGACGAAGATACCTTGAAGAAACTGTGTTGCTTCCCCATTTGATAAATGGATTAGCGCCCATCACATGCTGAAAAAAGGACAAATTTAGAAAGTAAAAATACAAACAAGGAATTGTAGTCGGAAAGATATTTTTTGTTGGCTAATACATACACAATATGAAAAATTGTTAGCTCAAACAGCCTTATCGATAACATCACACCCTTCGTGAACAACAAATTGAAAGACAAGATCATTCTAGGAAAGCTTTCAAATGAACAAAATATTGGACTTTTACCTGCAGCAAACCAAGTGCCAAAAGGTCATGGCTTTGATAACTATAAGGAATCGATATAACATCACAAAAGTAAATATAGTACGCTTCATAAGCGCTCTACCAGTACAAATACATGCAAATAGGCTTGAGTAAGTAATAGAGATACCAAAGCGAAGGTATGTTTGCACACAGCTGAAAAAATGATAAGATTGTGTTAAGTTTAGTATTTCAACATTCAACAAGATTTAATGAGAAAGAAATGTACGTGGAAGGATCTCGTTATGTTTTGTCCTCTGCTTCTTGTTCCCTGGTCTTAATTTACATAGGATTTGAGAATCTATTTAGCTTTTATAACTAACTGCTATACTGGAGCTGAACCTTTGCAAATAAATTTTGAATGAGAATAATATCACTGCTGCTCGAGGAAAATTTTAGCTCAATACGATCTATGAGACAAACTAAAGAGTCAACGAAGGAATCTATCAAGCTGTTTTGTAAATTAGAATAGCTTGCTTTTACTTTGCAAATAATTGACCATCAATAAGAGACAATATCAATTGAATTTGAATACTTGTTTGAGACAAGGCGGGTTAAATATAATCTAAGTAGTTTAATCTAAATTATAATTCAGATTTTATATAACTTAAGTAATCAGATTGAATATAATGTAAGTAGTTTAAAATAAGATTTTGGAAGAAAAAATCTGCCCGAAGAAAGATATTCGATATATTAGAGCCCTAACACACCTTGCTCCCTCTGCAACTAATGCAGCATGAGTCAATTTACAGGTATTTCTTAATCTCCCTTCACCTAGAAGGTAAAATTTGTACATCATGATTTGCGTTATCTTCAAATAGGTAACCTATTCCATACAAGTGACCTACAACATCAGACATTCATGGTATACAAAAAGAAATATTGGACTAAATATTAATACTGGAAATGTAGCACTGATCAAACAACTTCTAAAAAGATTACCACATGTGCTTAAAGACGTTATCAACTGTCAACTGAAAGAAATGGAGCAATCAAGTGTAACAGAGCCAAATAGTTTACACTTGTCAACTACAACCATTTTGGTAAAAAACAAAGAATTATTGTGGAATCACAAATCCCCTACTGGATATGGAAAATCATAAGTTTTTCGATCAATTTCGATAAAAGCTGTCGTAGAGTTGCTTTTGCAAAGAGGTTTGGCTGTCTTCTAGTTGAAAAGCAAAGTTCTTGTTCTTGTTGTGATGGATGTGCGATTTGAGTGTGATTTAAGGAAAGTACCAAGAGCAAATATGAATGGATCGCATGAAGTCTGAATTACTATTAAGCAAAAACGAAGCAAATCCAGAATATGATTCTGGATTCGATTTCAACTCAGTCAAGTTTTTAAGAAATTTCCACCAGGTATTATTATTATCATAGATACACACAATTTGTACAACATTGAAAGCAACAATCTCCTGCCAAAAATCTCAGGCATCAGGAGGGAGTATAGTTTGAAGTAAGCGAAACAGAGATTAAATCTTGATGTCAAAAAAAGATTTATAGTAAGAGTCAACTATCAATGGAACGGTTTGTCCGAGAAGATCGTAAACGCACCCAGTATTAACAGCTTCGAGAATAAACTAGACCACTAATTAGAACATTATAAAGATAAAAAATTCTGTACAGACCATCTCACCTGCGGATAAACTTGTAATAATGAGTATGTAAATAAAAATTGGTAGTTGGAGGTCTGCACGTATGGGAATGAATGGCTAATTTTTTTTCTAATCAGTACTGGATTTCTTGGGTAATACCCACAGCTTTTCTTTTTTATCCGTCTCAGATTATTCAGATTAAAATTTAAACAATGTTATTGTTTCCAGTATCACACAGTTTCTACAAATATACTTTAAAAATCGAGCTAAAAATATAAAATGCAAATTTGAAATGTTGGATTGAATAAATTAGATCCTTGGCACGAGATTTCAATCTCCTTGAAATTAGTTCCTTCGCCGCTAATATAAGAGAGGAGTGTTAATTAAATATTGTAAATTTAGCCCTTTTCGTTTTCTCCAGCTAATCTCTCATTCCATTCATTCAAACGTTTTTCTCTTCGCTTCATATCTTACGCCATTTGCTGCAATCACACTGCGTACACTACGACAGGTCATTCCCTTTGTCGTTCACTGTTCTTTCTCAAAGCATCAGCCTTGCCTTTTCCTTCCGTTTGTCAACACTCAATTGCATTTACTAATTATAGCTTTTCGTTATTTAAGCATGCATGTAACCTTAGTTATTTGGTTAGAAAAATGACAGTCAACACAACAACGTCTTTTTCTGGCTCCGTGTTCTCTGCATGTTAAAACTAGAAGTTGCTGGAAACAACGAAAGACGATCGATGATTTGTTTAGCGAGCACCAATTCTCTGTTCCTAAAAGAATGCACCCGACATTTTGCATGTTACTCGCTGTTTGCGCCTTGTGGTGATCATTGCGCAATACTGAGCACCTCTCAGCAAGAGAAAATTTGCTTGCAGA
Source organism: Chrysaora fuscescens (assembly GCA_009936425.2). Taxonomy (NCBI): domain Eukaryota; kingdom Metazoa; phylum Cnidaria; class Scyphozoa; order Semaeostomeae; family Pelagiidae; genus Chrysaora; species Chrysaora fuscescens. Next base: position 9,649 of record JAACYV020254970.1, on the reverse strand, counting down.
ACTCAAAATTGGGCGCTAATTCGCAGCCTTAACAAGATCCCATATGGATCCAATTCGCAGCGGAATTTCCTCTTGTTTAATTTATCCTTCTGGTAAGATCCTTTTTCGACATCTAAGGCATCAAATTCGACTTCTCTACTTAATGATCCTTGTACCTGGAACATTCCATTGTTACACATTTTTTTATTTTCCGTTTTACGAATATTTTACTTGGAAAATAATGATATAATTACACTTCAACATAAACAGAGCTCTTCGCATTGTGCGGCCAGTAAGGACACGATTCTGAGTGTAAGCTACATCTTTTGGAACACATTAAAGTTTGTATGCTAAATTTGTATAGGTAATAAGTGTGAAAAACAGAACATGCTTCTAACAGCCACCATAGCTGCATCAAGCGTAAGTAATTTGAAGCAGATGGCTATAAAACCAGTATCTAACTCTTTTCATTAAGCTTCCAAATTAGACAACAAATAGAGCTTCATCGCCCCTGCTACTAGGCTTGACTCTAATTGTCAACAACTACCCTTCTTTCTAAGGCATATATAGCTTGTTTCTGTAATCCATCGGTGCAGGCACGGCAGGAATAGTCTCCAAATTGTTTATCAACTTGCTTTTTAAAGATATCCTCGTCAACTTTAGGCATAAAGATTAGGTTCGTTATCCAGGCACTCTCAGTATCGTTTAAAGCCTCCTGGATTTCATACGGTTCAGTCCCAGTAGGATGAAGCGGTAACGTGGGGTGAAAGGAAGTGCAAGGCTTTTATCGTTTTTTTTTTAAACCTGACCCGGGACCAATCGAAAATATCAGGAAACGGGAAATCGCTTTACACCTCAGAAGGATTCATGAAAAAAAAGTAACAATCAGTACTGGACGTTTCCTTGCTTACAATGTCACGGGCCTGACTTCTCAGTGCGTGTGTCCTATACAACTTGAAACACAAAGCATTGCGGGCGCGCAGAATAAAGAAAACGGTTAATTGCATCGGGCAAGTACAGAATTCTAAATAAGCTACTGTTACCTATAACTGGCTAAATATTTAGTGTAAATCAAAATATAAACCAAATAAGAAGGTACATACCAGAATAGTATTTCTGTTTATCCTGTATTACAGTGCCTCGTGCAGGAAGATTTCCAATCATTGGTGATACGGTATGAACAAGTGAGTCATGATCGCAGCCTGTAAAAACCATCCAAAAGCATATAATGGTTGTGTCTTTAAAAAAATATCTCAAATATATCTTTACCACATTACCACATTACATTTTACGGCTGTTAAGAGGGGATCGAGAAGATAAAAAAAAAACGTGATATAGTTACATACCTACAGCAACCACGGTAATTTTTTCTCCAACAAAATGCGCTTTCATATAATCTCGAAGCTAAAAAAAATGACAGTAAACATATCAAAATACATACGATCAATTCCCTAGATTAAAAACATGATTACGCTGATTCTTTTGCTTACTACAAGCGTCGCACAAGGGCCGTGCCATACCAGATCTTTTCAAGCTGGAAAGAGTTTACATTTCTGGGTAGTGTTAAAGTCGTGGCATCTTTGGCGTTTCAGAATTAGCTGGCAGCACTATGACACAGCGTGTCTAAGCCGTGTCAAAACAGTGCGGAACGCAGCTGGTACATTCTTTAGAACCGAGGCAAAAATACTAAGAATGCGCAAATCCCACTCGTTTTAGAACAAGACGACGGTTCAATGCTTAAATTTTAATTCCTATTCTGTATCTGAGAATAATAGAAAGGGCGAGATAAACGAGAAAGAGACAGAGCTGGAGCGTAAACGACAGAACAACATTGTAGCAACATTGACACTAAAAAGATGGCTCATCACAAACTTGCGTATATATGGAAGCATCAAAGTTGGCTGAGGTATTTGAATTCTTTTTGATTTCAGAATTTCATGATGCCAAATAAATTAAAGAAGCTTATTTGTGAGTGCAAAAAATTACCCCGTGAAAATAGTGAAGCAGTTACAATATATGAATATGTCTGGTACGCAAATATTTGCAGAATAAGCAGCAAGTTTTGAAACCGTTGTGCAGTTGTATTATCTGTATTTCTGCATTTGTTCCAGGATTTCAAAAAGATCATTTGCAGGTGACGTAGCTTATACCACCATCTGAGAAAAAAATGGTTGAAATAGAACTGAGATTGCCAAACAAACGCCTGCCCCGCTCGGCTTAAGCACCAGTCGCTGCCAATCACTGTATCCAACCAATAAACCTTATCACAAATAATGTGCAAGTCTTATCATTTAAGACTACGGGGATGCCTCCACCAGCACCAACAACACCACCAGGGCATGAAAGAAATATCTAGACATCTAAAAAATTTGAAATACAGGAGTTCCCCTATTAAAATGAATGGTAAGCTGAATTGCATTAAAAAAAAACTTCCATGTATAAATAGCTTTCTATTAATGAATACCTTAAGCAATTGGTAAAAATGCAACAGCAAAAAAGTTCTAGCAAAGCTCAACTATGAATAGTCTGAAAATTGATGCTCGCTTTTATATTGATTTAAAGTCTTTGATTATAAAAATTATTCATTTGACAACTTGATTTCTTTTTCATTCCAAAGTTCTCTCACTCTCTCAAGACCAGGACCTTTCTGTTAGTTATTTCCACGCACCATCAAAAGAAATTTCCATATTCTTTCTTTCCGTCATCTCTGATTGCTTACGCTATCAGCTTCAATGTGCCAATATCTAGGTAGTGGACCCCCTCCTTCTATGCCAAGAAATGTTGATATTTTCCATCAACAAGACCAACAAAATCAAAGAATAATTTTTAACGTAATTATGCTGTTCTTTTCGTGCCTCTTTTCCTTCTAAATCACCATTTTCATAATTTTTTATTTCAGAACTTTAAATTCCTTGGAACATCTTCTTGCGTTTTCTATTAGCGTTTATGCAGCGTTGTAGGAAAAGAGAAAGTACCGAAACCCTGAATCGCGCCATTTTCCTTCCTGGCTGGCTCTGGAACTAGCACGACGGCAAAAATGACAGTTCTACCCAAAAGATGGTGGCACGGCACTGCTCTGGTAAGGAGGAATAGTGGGCCTAATAATTGTAAATCGAAACATTTTGCTTAAACGATTTAAAGATATTGACAAGGAAACTGAAATCTTATTAACCTAAATGATATATTCTACTTTTTTATTTGATGTTAAGGAATAAATATTAGTAACTGTAAATGATATATTAGTCAGATTTTTGTACAATTTGCAACTGTTATGTTTTCAAATGTAATGCTTACCTCGGATCCAGAATAACGTACATGCTCTGGACAAAGCACTGAGTTACCTAGTCCATTTCTGAAAAAATAAAAATTAAATTTTACTGCACCAGTTGCCAAAACGAATGCCAGCTACAAATTACACAGTTTTGCATATTCACATCTGCAAACACTGGGAAAGAGAAACGTTTATACGAATATACAGATATACAATATTATATATATTCTGTATATCAGCAATATACAGAAACGTTAAAACCTTACCTGTATGCAGTACTATGGAGAACATCAACAAGACCTTTATCAAAAGAAAAAACAGATGAGTTATGCAATTAAGGATTTCATGAAAAAAACATATAGCGTCTTTTTGATGCATGATGAAGGGCCAGTGAGATAATTTATTTATTCTTCTTTACAATTGCATTTTAAATTAAGGCCAGTCTTATGCTATTATAAAAGCACTATCTTCTCGCAATAGTTAAACGATTATAAAAACAAACAAAAAATATGCACAGCTTAAACTGCCTCTAAATTAGTTTGCCAAATGAATTTGTTTTGTCAAACTAAAAGCTTTTGTTTTGCACTTCATCATTAAAATTTCTGCAGAACTTACTATTTTGGTGATACATATTCACATTTGCTCGATCCAGGTGACAAAGATTGTGTGCATCATCAACCTTCAATGAAATATAAAATTAACCTGAAATGCTAGCTAAGCAAATTGTTTTTAATATCTTCCTTTACCTGGACTCACAGCCAGTGTTTTAAGGCTAGTATTATAGTATATGCCCTTCATTGGAGAAAATCTATGTATTCTAATAAAGCGAAAAGTATTCGAGCTGCTCAAATAGTTTCTAGCCAGAATTCAAAATCATTCCCGATATGAAGTCAATAAAGAATGGTGGCTGATTGTAATTTGCGTAGGGATTAAGGATACATGCCAAATTAAGCATTAAGCGTAAAGAAAGCGTAAGGGAGTGCGGAACATTGATAGGTAAACGTTTCCTATATTTTTATAGGATGCTTCGCACAATTAATAAACAGCGCAATAAACAATGTAATAAGTTACAAGACCCTGATGCAGAAGTTTTAGAAACACGATAGTTAATAACTTGCATACAAGCTACGGAAATGAGGCAGCCAGCTTGGCCGGAATTGAGTACAATAGTTCGTGAGGCGTGTCGGAAAAGTATACGCAATATAAGCGTGTCAGGGCATGAAACCCGAGATACGAATTTATATTTGCAGTTCAGCTATTTGCATTTGATCTATGCTTGGTTGGGGATAGGTGTTGGTGTTTTGTTCTGCGTTGGATGCCATGATTCGGAGCCGGTCAAACTGAAACAAGACAATGGAAGGGCAATCACATTTTTTATAACTGGGATGTGATGAAAATTAACGGTGAAGTTGTTATTTGCCGTTACAAAAATTGGCAAGGCAAGGCCTTAATGTGTGGGAATTTAAGATCAAACATATTGTCATAATAAAATCAAAATAAACTTCTTGCATCGGAAAAACGTAGCCCATATAAATTAAGATAAAGTGATGATGATGGCGTCGTGAGCTGGTTGCTGGTTGGCGCCCGCTTCTTAAATGATAATACCGCGCTTGAGCAGCGCCCGCTGCAACTATACAAGTCCGAGATTCGACGAGTGACACAAGCTCATCGGACGCAAGACCGGCCAAACAGTCTGTTAGAAACAGCCACAGAGCACCGATGCAGTCCTCTAGTTGTTCGTTTGACACATGCTGCCTCCAATTGATGCATACGAGTCATCTCCAGAGGCCCCGACCAAGGGTAGTCGCTGGATCAATCATTTTCTCTGGGGCTAGAAGTATTCCCAAATTTTTTAATAAAGAGGTGTGCTAATATTTTTTCTAGACGTTAATGGAGTTGCTGGGCCAGCTAAGAGAAAGTCGTTAAGTTAATGAGTAGAGGTTCTCATGTTGAAATCATTTTGCATAATCCAGAGAACTGAAGATGCTTTTTGATTGAAACGATGATTACAGAAGAACGTTTCCCAAAGGGAAGGCAAAGATCAACAAAACATTACCATTGAAGCCTAATACATGTCAATCAGACATAAGCACGCTTCTTAGGTTTTGCTAAAAGCGTGTTTTGTCCAAATGCAGCCACTATGCTAAAAGCTCTGTCAAACTCATTAAATCAAACGGAGAATTCGTTGTCTTGGATAAAATCGTTCATGGACAAGCTGTGTGAGGATACAAGCCATTGATTGTTCGTAAATTATTTCTAACTTTCTTTGGGACGAGTCCAGTTGAAAAGGTATGGAAATTCATAAAAGGGGGTACAGAAAATGGAACTGCAATGCCCTTCCCTTTCAATAAACATAAAATATTTTCAAAAAGCATTATTGAATGAGTACGTGCAAACTACAGATTACTATATCTATTCATAAATTCAGGTCCGGAATAATCAATGTGAAAACCAGGGGTCAAGTTTTTATAAGATTGTTAGCAAAAACTGTTTGGTGTTATAATTCAAGTGGAAATGCGAAATTGGCAATATTTATAGGTGTAGGATCGATGAATGAAGAGGACTAAACCTCATTGCGAGAAGTGCAATGTGTTGCTGGCTGATTTCCAGAGCACAAAGTGTACCTGTGTATGTTTCTGCAGAGCTTTGTGTGCAGTTTTCTGCATTGAAATACTGACTAACGTTTTGGGATTGAGTATCGGCACAGTTGGGGTGCCTTTAGGTTTTAGGGCAGTTTAGGGTAGAAAAGTGGTATGGCGAAACCAACGAGAAAATTTTGGTTATATAATCTTTGTTGTTGGGATTGGGGCGCAGCGGAGGAATTTGCATTGAATGCATTGAAAGACAGCTTTTTATTCAAACCATTGACATACGGAAGGCAAGGAAGTATCAAATTTAACCCACGATGTCAAAGGACAAATTCCGGTAATTCGCACATTGATTACTGGTAGAGAAGCAAGTCCAGGGTTAAGACAGCATCAAATTCAACGACAGCTTGAATGAAGATGTTTCAAGCATCAAACAAAGTTTGAACGCTATTAAATTGTTGCTTGGAGCCCAACCGCAATGTTGCTAGAAATGCCTTGAAAGTTAAAGTGACTACGCTGGGCTTTGCACTACTATCATACAAAGAATTACGTAGCTAGTAGCGCATTAAAATCCATATTCTCTCGATTTTGGATTGATTATATTATCTTCACGGTATAAGGTGGCAAACAATCTCTCAAGGTTGGCAATGAATTTGTGGAGTTACCTTGTAGGCCTTGCATAATTTTTTGGGGGATATCTGGGGATAGCTTGGGGATGCGAAAGACAGCGACGGTTGGACGTTCGGTTGCTTGATTCAACTGCAATTTTTCCTCTTTGATAAGAGCTTGCAATTCGTCGATCGTAACGGACAGGGGTTCTTACCATTAGGTGGGACGTTAGGCGGTTCAGTATCATCTGGTGCAGGCACTGCTTCAACTCGGACCAGGCACTGTTTCTCTAGCTTGTTTATTAACACCTAGGTCATTTATGATGAAACTCTCTTAACCACACTTATGCCAGACCTCCTTCTCCATTGACATTCACTTGTGCTTGCTGTGCTAAATTAAGTGGTAAAACGTTTATAAATATTTTAAGCTATACATCGGTAGTAATCACATCGGCATAGAGATCACTTAACGCGCTGGATGATTGGATGAGATCTTATCATAAGGATGAAGATAAGCACAATGAAATAGCTTTCTACTCTATTTTAGAGAACGATAGATCGGAATTACGGACTTTATCTATGACATGATGGCAACGACGTGAGGTGATGCGTGCGTAGATCCTGACTTTTGAGATCACTTTTATTTTAGACTTTTGAGATTAAATACATAAGTTCGGTTGTAGGAGAATCCAGACGAAATAATGTTTCGAAACGATTAAAGCGATAAATGGAAGCAAATCATAAAGTTGCATGAAAATACTCTTCTTCCCTTCTTCTTCAGTACGTAAAGTTTGTAAAGTAGTGTGTGGTAAAAAATAACCAGAAAGTTAACTTCATACCCTTCCGTTTTACCTAGGCATACACTCAATCAGATGCAAGCCTTACGCAAATTACAATAAGCCCAAACTATTGATTAGATTTAACCATGTAGATTAGCAAGGCAAAAGAGTGAAAGGGAGAGTGAAATGATTGGCCTAATTAATTACTAACAACTTACGCTCTATAATCTAAATACGAGTCAAATAATCTATATATGAATTCTGAATTGATGGAGAAAGCAAAAAAATTACATCATTAAATATCTTTACCTCCCAATGTTCAAAAATTGGCCCATGAATTGCTCCAGCAATATTTGCAAGCACTCTTTCCCTGCATTATAATATAGAATTTGGAAATTATATAAATATTCAAGCAAAAGTAATTTCTTCAATTTATCACTAAAAACATGAATATATACAAACGAGTGAAGAATCAGCAAGATGTGTGTAAAAATAATTTTTGTTATCAAAATCATGCTACAATTCTTTGAAGCTCAACTATCTTAAAACAGGAGCCTGGATGCTAAAGCATGAAAATAATCGAAGGGTTGTGCCTTGAAAGAGCATTAGCATTTGCTAACCCATTGCAGTAAGGACAGTGAGGCAGGAATTTTTTGGTTCTCCTTAAGAAATGAGGAATATTTATTTTATTTTATTGATAAAATTCAGATAGTTTGCAAACGAACCTTCAAAATGATTTGTTTCCAAAAAACGTAAATTAACATAACAAAACTTTGAAAATGAAAAGGTCACTATAGTTTGTGATATAGATCAACTGAAATTCACTAAAAATATTAATTACAGGCCTTTTCGTAAGAACCATCAGCGGGACACTTGTTTGCGAGATTACTTGGGTGCAAGTGACAACCAGAATAGATAACCAAGAAAATGAAAAACGTAAATTGCTCACCTGAAGTAGTTATAATGTTATTTTTGTATTTTTATCAAAACACATTGCTTCATTTAAAACTGTCACCCACTTTCGGCAACGGGGCTTGATTCCCACAAACAATTGCTGAGTAATATTCTTAACTATTTACAATTTTGCATGAGCGAAAAGAAGCTCAAGTGATTAAGTTTGTGCAGATGCGGACGACGTTGTGATTTATAGCTCAAATGAAACGAATAGTTGCATACTCACATAGAATCTCTTGTACAGCAACCAGTATAAATGAAATGATCCCGTGAACAAGTAGCTCTATTAATAAACATTAAACAGAAAACAGTTGAAAGAAAGTTAGTCAACAAATCACGATTCGATTATAAACTACAAATTGCATATTAATTATTTGAAAAACAAGCAGATCATATTTGTTTATAAAAAGGAAATAAAGGACCAAAGAAAATAGCTTTTTTGTTGCTTTTCGATTGACGATATGAAATGCAAAAAATTAGTATACCAAATACATCGAACGAATTTTAACAAGAGATATGTCATGCATATTTTTGAGCATACCTTTAGCATTATTAAGGTAAGTTTGCCACTGTTGATTTCATTAATGATGCATTATGGTTGCAAGATAAATGTAGATAATTATCTTCAATAGAGCTAAGATGCAACATAAGGAAATACTTCAACAAATCTCAAGATATGCATCTAACTTACTCCAAGCAAGCACCACTTTGCTGCATTTCTCTGACCATGCCAAGAGCACTTTTGTCTTTGTTGGTCTAGAATGAGATAATTGTGTTTGACAGTGACTTTTCCGATCCCAATTGTTGAGAAATCTTATTTTGTTGTGAAGGGAAGAAGTTTGTGCATTCAATTACATCCCTTTCTGTTCTCTTCAAAACCAGGGGCTTGATATGTAGAGTTTACTAACTGCTTTTATAAATGGCGATGCAATGGTATTTATGGTAAAGCAGAGTAGCTTCCCTTTATATGTCACAATTTTTCAGATCAATTAAACCAATGTCTCTCTTTAGACTCTTTAGAAATTGGCAATATTTTATCGAAACTCTCATACTAAATGTTTCTGTTTTAATTTTTACATTTCTTTCATACCTGTTTACAGCATCTATTATAAAGCGTTGATTCTTTTCATTTGCTCTAACAGCTATGAAAGTATATATGGAGCCTTACAAGCTTAATAATTTCTCCATTTTAAATGGACAACAATCCAGTAATACTACTACTACTACTATGGCGTCACACGCACCTAGTACTGCACATTTCGTTTTAAACACGTTGTCACACGGCTTTGTCAGATTTTTCTATCATGTGTCAGTGCCACAGGCCCTGAAACGAGAGGCGCTCGATCGAGCGCGAGCGCCTCCACACCCGCCTCGAAAATTCTGTTGGCTCGACTATTCGAGCGCCTCGCTGATCAAAAGATGTTTTATCTTAATGGTCTGTAAATACGATGTGTGAATGTATTTGACATA
>JAACYV020254748.1:0-16697 GCA_009936425.2 Chrysaora fuscescens | reverse complement strand
AGCGAAGCTAAGTAAAAATATGAGAATGAATGAACTTGAGGAAATTAGCTTGAGAGAGAGAAGAAGGCCTAAATTTATAATATTTAATTCACTACAGTGTCAGTCGTAAGACCCATAAAATGCTTATCTAGGATATTGCGCTTTTCTGTTAGCATTCTGTTGACTCGATATATTACTTTCTTCGCACCATAACATGATGGTAGATGATGAGGATGAAATCAGAACCTCATCCATGTACTGTAATGATGGACTACACAAAAGAATTGGTAATAGAGGTCTATAACAAAGAGGACATTTTTTGGACTGATTCCTAAATTGAGTAACAATTGTTTTAGGTTGAAGGAATTAATAGAAAATAGCGATTCATAGATAAGCAAACGGGATTAATCCGCAGGAATGACTAAATCTATAGTTGCCCATTTGTAGCACTTAGCAAAGATAGCAAGAACAGCAAAAAGGACAGTAAATACAGGGGTTATTTTTTTGCAGAATAATAAGCGACCCCGTTCTGAAACCCTCGCCATGTAAATCCTTATCCTCTGACCTAAAAAAGCTTATTTCTTTCGACCATTAACTCTGGTTGAATTATCATTTTACCTGTAGTTAATCATCTAGGCTGACACAACCTACCACCAATATCGAATAGTCAGTAAAAGAAAAGAGAAGCAGAATTGATATCTTTAGCAGATCTTAAACAAGTGAATTTCAACCAAAAATACGAAACGCTATACCATTCTTTGCGCTATGTATGTTTGGGAAATTGTGCCCCATCAGAAATTCACTCCTTTGAATCCACTATTATTAACTCTCCTTTCCAAAAGCATTCGTTCATTAGAAAAATGTTAGTAACGACATTGAAGAATAGGGAACGTCTATGTACTTGATTGAAGTATGGAAAATGGAAAACACGTGTGTTTTCCATTGACTATGCTTGGAGAAAATTCAGGAAAATTCAAAAACGTTTTTCCCAAGCAACCATGAATTTGAACGCAAACAGATTTATTCGAATAATGTCAAGAAATAAACAACTCCCTAAACAACCAAAGAGACACACTTACAAGGCAATTAAGTATATAAACATTTGTTATGTAAGATATTTTTTCGTTGTCAATTGGTCAATTAGCCTATTACAGTACAGTTTATGTCAATGTTTTTGCAGAAAAATGACAACAGTTATTTGAATAGAACATTATCGATTCATACATTTATGACTACATGAATACATTTATATGCAGTAGATATCTGAATAACAGTTTCTTGCTTTTTGTTGTCTTTGTAGTCAAGAAAAATTCGTATCCGTATTTTTATCATATCTATAAGTACCACACGCCACTGCATTTTTGCGTGTTTTAACTTGTTGTCTTTGTGACAGGGAAAAACTTTTTAAACTGGCTTTCGAATCTGATTAGTGAGTGTGAATCTGATTCTGAATATAATTCTCGAGATATGCAATGCAAGTAACTGCAGTCTGCAGTGATGGTTGACACAAATGAAATCTTCGATAAACTTGGTTCCGGCGCAACATTCGACAATAGAAGAAATGTTACTATTTTAACTATTACACAGGTATAGAGTAAAATTGTATTTTATGGATATGAACATGGCTTGGGAAAAGCGACCGCCAAAGAGGAGTAAAAACGTTTGATGAAATATTGAACTCCATCCTTAAGACTTAGGCCCACCTTTTTTATTGAAATTTATAGATGGGTTTCTGTAGAAGCTTGAGCTTTAAGTACATTGTAAATATGATCTTGATGAAAATTGGCCAAAAATTACGAAGGAGAAACGAAGAACATCCCTACTATATAAAGATAAGTTCGTATACCCTTGTGAAAAATCAATTGCCAAAACATGGTCAAACATTATATATGTTTGTAACATATTTGACCATAGTCAAAGACTATGATTGACCATGTTTTGACAGTCATATGACTGTGGTTTGTCCATGGTTAATAAGGTTTATTAAATTGAACAATACTTGACCATGGTCAACCATGCTCTGGGTTAAGGTAGAATTATCATGATCGCACCATCAAACATAGTCATAAGCACCATTGTCAAGACATGGCCCAACATGGTCTGATGATACATAACACTGTCTTCAGGTCTTTGCATAAATTTTAGAAATCTCAGTTTAGGCTTGAATAAAGTGAAATATAAACTAGTTTCTATAAACCTAGTCACAAAAACATGGTGTCCATGGTCATATAATGTGTGCAAATTATCTATAGCATGAATAGACCATATTTGACCATGGTTAATGGACATCAATTTGTCTGCTGGGAGTGTGATTCCATTATAATTAGCATTTGCCATATAAACTGTGAGGTACTTTAGTCACATGTTTGTTCAATTGACATGACAATGATGGTCATTTATAATCAAACATTTTGAACACACAAAAAGGTACCAGTTTAAGTTTATCTGATTTCAGGAAAACAGATTTGTGATTGCTTCATTAGTAAAATCACCATATTGTATTGCTATTTTTGCATTGAAAAAGGCTGTACAAAGAAGTTGAATAATAAGAACACATTAGGCCTACCATTTTATTCTCTATGACATAAAACTAAAAATATAAAGTACACTAATGTTTCACAGCGCTATGCGGTGCATCTTTAGAATCTGTTATATGAAACAACCAAAAAGCTGCGAGAAGAAGATAGGATCGCCATAACTAAAAAAATAAGAACCCCTTTGTTTATAAATAGCTAAGATGCATAAATCTTCAGTCAAATTATTCTTTTGGTACAGTGTTTCAGGAAGTTTTTTTATCTTAATTTGGGAAATATTTTTTTTAATATCATCAGTTTGCTGTTTTATAGTTAAGGACTTGTGCAACCTAAATTGGCGCCAAATTCCTTTTCACTTAATCTTATCAATAATTGCTGTATGAATGTGTCTGCAAAATATTTCAACTTTCTTCGATCATTTACCCCTCGAAGAAAGCATTTGAAAGTTTGGCGGGAAAGGCATAATGTGACGCTATGACGTAGAAGTTGACAATATTGCGATATTGGAAAGGCTTAAGTCTGGAAAAGTACCTTCAGAAATCTTTCTATTCTTGCATAAAGAAAGCAAATATTTGAGTTAAATTTTTCGTAAATATCAGAGTTTTTTAATGTAATGGAATAGAATATGCCTCATGTATGCCAAATGTAAGAACTGCGGCACAGGCCAAAGGACAGAAAATCTCTTACCACAAATTTCGAGAGGACAAGGCATTACATGAAGCCAGGATTACACAGATAAATTTGAGCATTTTGCCACTCAAACATATGCTCTTTATATTTTTCAAAAGAATCATCCAAAGCTCACCAGATTTCAGGAATAGCATCAATGTCACAGAGCACTTGAGGGATTCGGTTACCAACTTCCTTACTCACATTTTCATGTGGTGAATTAGTCATATCAAATTATCCAACATATTGTGAATGCATACCATTGATCATATTGATACGACATGACTTCAACATAATCGTTTTGTGAATTTAAAAATCTGTTTCAAAATCGCTCATGATTTACGCAAGTTATTCAGATTTTTATATCACAGAATGTGAGATGCTATAGATTTTAATGGACTGCAAAACTCAACATGTCTAAAATTTTGTCTTAGCAGCTACCCAATACAGAGGCACACTATCTTAGATGTGGTTCATCTAAGCTTTTATACACACCAAAATGGTATAAACAGGAAGAAATTATTTTGAATATTTGAGCATGCCCAATTCCTCTAAGGATTTTTTTTTATGGTCATCCGGAATTTTGATTTCCAGTTAATTTTAAAATCAATTTGTAATTATTATTTGTAATTCACGTAATTATCAATTTGTATGTATTCAGTATAAAACTTTCCACAAATTTCAAATTATATCCATTAATCTTTACATCAAGTGACTCACTCTGATTCCCAATCCTTTTTCAAGTCTGTTGCCTTTTTTCTCAGTTAGCAAAGGAAGTGTCATTCAAAAAATATGAAGATGATACTCCAAGCTTTTAACTATATTAAATTTTTTTATTGATTGTTGTGTTGATTGCAGCAAACCAGACAACATAAAGACAAAACAGAAAAAACAAAAATTGAAGCACTTGACTTCTTCGGCTCTGCAAAACTTCCCTTAGACAGCACATGTTTTACTATCACAGAGGATTGTATGCTTGGTCTTCCAAAAAAGGAAAACATATATTTATCAGGTATATATTTGAATTTGTTGATGCTTAATTTACATAGATTAACTATCCTTAGCAAATTTGTATGGGTTTAGCTACATCTGTCAGACACTCCCTCTCCAGGAGGGTTGATCTTTCAATAAATTGTTTCACTTCCAATTTACAAAACTGTATTTTCTGTAACATCAGCTCTTATGCAAATAGCTACTTGCACCCTAAATTAAGCACCCTCCTAAATTCAGAAATAATTTAGTATGCTCCTGGGTACTTATTGCATTAAACACAGTATCTATTCACGTTTAGTGCTTCAGTATAACTACGGTCTTTTGAAACAGACATGCTAAAAAGAAATTAATGGATATGTACAAGAAAGAGATAATCAGTATGTCATGAAACACTTTGGCGGAAATATTTCAGACATTTTTTGGCATTTCGGAAACTCTAATTTTCGTACAAATTGTTGGATTTTTTTTTTAATCATTAAGCAAAACTATGTAAGGTTATTGATCAATTTTAAACATAATCTATTCTAAAGGTCCTCTGAGATAACAGTGCTCGATGCATTGGAAATAAGGAATCCTAAGTACATTTTTCACTCATATTGTCTCACTGAGAGAGAGCCTCGCCCACTGCTTGGCTTTTTTAGGTAATATTTCAAAAACACATCATGCATTTTATATATAAACATACTTCTGAGTATGGAAGAATATTTCATTTTGCTATTGTATAGGGATGTATCCCTTTCCCCTCTAAAAACAAAAGATAGAACAAAAAATAGAACAAAAGATAGGACACTGCCATAGATCCTTGGTGATCATATTGAAGATGCAAGAAGAACACTTAATTCCCTCTTCTAAGGAACTCAGCTTGCTAGAACTCTCATTCACATAATTCGCACAGAACGTAGATAATTCATTCTTTAGGTCTTCTGAGATACCTGTGTTCACTGCATTGGATATAAGGGATCCCAAGTACATTCTTCACTCATATGGTTTAACGAGATCACTTTGTTCACTAGATGGAGGGAAAATATGAGGTGGTTTCTAAGATAATTGCACTATTTACATTACTGCTTAGAATGAGAATTATAGCTATCATAATTATCAGTTATTCTACAATTGAAATAAATACCACTATTGATTGATTTTATTATTATTATTATCATTTTTATTATCATTATTATTATTTTTTTATTATTATGATCATCATTATTATTGTTATTAATATTATCATTGTATGATAGTAATTATTAGTATTATTTCTATTACTATTATTTTGATATATTTGATAATTAGAATAATGAAAATAAAAAACGGTTTGAATGTTGAATGGATTGGAGTACATATAGGTCAGGCCTGTTTGTAGTAGACTGGACCTGCTGGATGGCCTGTATCCATGTAGGTATTTCATAACAAATAGCGAGAGTTTTAACCAGTTTGAACTGAATTGTAGCCTCAGTTTTAAACGCAGAGAAACGTGGTCTGTCGAGTAGAGAATACACGCCTTTTTTAACTTATATACGGTTCATGCTACGGTATAAGTATACGGTACACGCTCGTATAAGTCATAAAGTTTCAAGAACTAGAATCATTATAGGGCATACAATAGGGCATCAAGTATAAGTAGCACTCACGTTTTATTCGAAACATCTGCGAGGCGCTTTGCGCCTGATTGACTGATCTAAAGTTGACGGCGCCAGACAGCACAACTGAACGTCGACCCTTCGAGAGACTACAGACAAAACATTTCTTTGTCCGGTGAGATGCGAAAATCGAACATTTTACAGTAAGCGGGGCTGCAGAAAACATGTGGATACTTATCATCGCTGGTATTATTTCTTTGATGAAAAGCCATTTGAAAGACTGATTGGGCATTGAGCTAGCAAGAATATGATCCAATGAAGTCGAAATATGGCAATGATTCAAAAAAGCGTGCCGATACAACAAAGAAAGTGCATTTTTCCTTGTCGAATGGAATTGAAAAGGACTATGTTGATTGGCTATGTGCTGTATGTGGAGGGGGCATGTTACAACCACATGCTTTACAAATGCAACTCGTATGATAGCATTTTTAAAAATTTGCAGCGAAGATGACGACGAACAGTTTACACTGAACATATTGAAAATTGCATTGGCTCTGCAGGACTTCTTTGCATTTTTATTGAGCACGAAAGCACTGCATACAGTTTTCCCGCAACCAGTTTGTAGCGTACGGATCCTTTTTCTTCGACGATTTTTTTTCAAAAAGCATAATCCGACAACGAAGTGCCTGGTCATCGATGGCCCAGAAAGATAGAGTTTCGCTGCAGGTTATATAGATGCCAGAATGGTAAACTACGTGAACGGCTTCTTTGTGCTTTTGTGGTATCGCCACGTATCCACTTATCCTTGCAATATCCTCTTCGCATCGTCCGCTGTAAGCCATTCGTCCACGAAGAGACACTTAGTTTTTAAGGTTAACATGCTGGTGGAAAATTTTCAATCTCTCGTCACTGAGGCAAGCTTGTTTTTGGAGATTATCCCTTCAAACGGGGCTAACCAGCTGGTCCCTCCGGAATCTGCCTCTCCAACGCAACACAGCCTTTTCGTTTTCTGTGGAAACTGGTTCTTAAGTGCGAGTTGATACATTTCTGCAGAAATAATAGCAACTTGTGGTCATCAGGCATATTGTTACACAAGCTGTCGAAAAACAAACGCGGGTAAGACACTACATTCTCTTTATGCATGTAGCTGACGTATGCTCTTTGAAATATGATGCCAATTTAGTTGTCTGCGATCATGTTGGCCTGGTATAACGTGTAGGGTTTATCTGTTATCTTGATGTTAGCGTTATCATACTTATTAGTGTCTCTGTCATGTTGTTCTAATCCTGTTGTGTTACCTCTTGATTTCCGTCTCTATTTCCGTCTAATATGTCTTGTCAATTAACGTATCGTCCTTTAAAATATATTTGTGTATGTTTTAGTTATCATAATTTACATGACTGTATTCAAGATGGAATAGTTCTTACAGGCTTTGTGTAGACAGTGATTCATTCCATCCATTAAAACTTTGAATGCAAGTATGCAATTTCATTAAGTATTTTGCTGAGACTAGATATGTTATGAAATGACTTTGAAGATATATTTTTCAAATGTGCACTTAGTTAGTTTTTTTCTTTTCATCCATCAAATTATTGCGTTCCTATTGAAAGGTCTATGGTGGCTATAGATTACGCTTCTATTGACGCAAATCTATGTCATAGGCATAATTTTTTAAAAATTATGGTGTAATTGGTTATCTTTGCTTGGATTAGATGGCTTGAGAGAAACTTTGTATTCAACAAAATGTCAGAGATGCAAGAATTTGGGTTCCTTTTAAACAATTCAATTCAAAAACACATGTAGTAATGATTTATCTACACTATTAGTTACAAAAATCTGCCATACATGCTCTTGCCTGCATGCCAGGTTCAAAAATCGTCGATATTGCCTTCTGACGTTTCCCGTACAACAGGAAATATTAATATTAATATTAATTTTATTTTGGTACGAAAAAGATTGTCAAGGAATCTTACTATGATTTCCACTGTGAAGCCAAACTATCCTTGAAAAAGGTCTAGTTTTTTGCAAAGATTTTACAATAATGTGTAAATCCATTGTTTTAAACAGCTTCCCACGCAGCCACTAGCTGCCCTGAGAAGGATTGCAGATTGAATTGGCTTATTTCTGACCAATTTGGCTTGTGTTTTTGAACACTTGAACAAAATTTTTTAGCATATCGATTATTATGAGTATCGATCGTTATGAGTATTCTTGTTGCTAAAATACCCTGAAGAGCTATTCACACGAAAAAGTGTCAGATAAAGTCTTTGTTATCTTATCTTCATATTTATAAAGTTACAGCAGAAATGGGTTGCCATAGAACTATTGAGATAGCCGGTAGTGTCTGTGAGAGATGCCGTCTTCCCTTGTTCCTTGATTTGAACTTATTTTGACAGAATTTGTTGAGAAACGTAAATAAGCATGTTTGTTAGATTGTTAGACTATGTGTCTAATATGGGAAAGTGGCGAATGGAGAATATTGATCTTCCCTATAAGCCTTTTCATGGTTTTCGCTACCATTTTGAATTAGGTGGGATTTGAACCATAATGGCGGCGCACAGAGAAACATCAGAAATTGTAGGCTCAGAAAAGCCTTATATTCACATTAAGTTATTTGCAAATGATATTGATTTCACTATTAAATCACTTACAAGATATTTTTATCGTTTGTTTCTTCCTTTTTCGTGCGATTTTGAAAGTTGCTCCGACTGAGTCTAAGCCAGACCACTCTTGGGAGAATTTGATTTGCTGGCCTGCGACAACCCCCTTACGGCACAATTATGATTTTAATGAATCCATATGAACTCTCTTCTGTAAAAGTATCGTCGTCACCGACCTTCAGACTGAGATTCTGCATGTGATCAAAGTTGTGTCATCCTGTGACAAAATTCCCTTATTAGCATCTGCGTCATTCAAGCATCGCGAGGAAGAAAATTCCCCTCAAAACAACACCTATTCTATCACTTTTAATTGTACAGGCACGGGGAATACCACTAGAATGGCACTTCTTGTCGAATTGTTCATTGGTTGTTATTTTTGACACACAACTAGCCGATGATTCACCAGGAAACGACGTTGACTACGAGTTCCCCTCGGTTTTCGTTATAAAGATTGAATAGATATTTCCAGTTATCAAAATGTTCAATGAATTTTAAGCTAGCGTTCATTTTTTACTGGTAAGAAACAAATATAAACATAAGGCCAACCAGTTGGTAAATTTAACTACCCTACATTGTACTTGACAAAGAGCGACGCAGAAAGTAAAACAACTCCTGTTAAGAGAAATCCTAAAAAAAGATCACCAAGCAAGCCATATCATGAGGGGAATTTGCGTCGAAGTCATAGAAAAACCCTTAGTATTTAGTATTTACTTCAGAGAAAAAGACACCGAGCCTTGATGAATTTCTGATACGTTTGGGTCCAGAATATCAAATGCAGCAGGTAACAAGAGACTCAAAAGTTCAATTTTAAAGCGGCTGCGAAGGGACAGAATTATTTAAAATTGTTTTTGATCATCTATTTCCCTTATCAAGCAAAATGCAGTATTGGAAAGGAGATAAAGAGACCCAAAGAGAAAAGCGAAAGAGCATACATTTCGAATATGAAGAGGAATTGTTAAGAGCAGGACTTGCAAAAAAAGGAAACCCCTAGAAAACTCTCTCGAACAAGAATTCTTAATGGTGAGCATGCGACTAAAGACTGATCTCCTTATTCAAGATCTTGCCTACAGATTTGATGTTTCCATTGGCCTCGTTACATCAATTATATTTACATGGATAAGACTCATGGCAATTGAATTTAGAGGCCTTTTAAAGTGGAAGCACTATCAGAAGAAATCTTCCTGATGGTTTTAGAAAATTTTATCCAAAGTGCAGAGTGATAATTGACTGTACAGAGCTTTATATAGAAACGCCTTCAAGTCTGGAGCTTGCTGCAACTTGTTGGAGCCAGTATAAGCACCACCATACGATCAAATTTCTTGTTGGCATAACACCAAATGGAGTAATTAGCTTCTTGTCAAATTGTTATGGTGGTAGAGCGACCGATATCTTTATTACGGAAGACTGTGGTATTGCTAAAAAATTGCTTCCCAATGACCAAGTGATGGCTGACAGTAGACAGATTTCCCCCTCGTTTTCCTCCAGATAATCCAATTCGTCCAGTACACATTTCTCCCGTATCTTATAAGCGCACTTGTACTCTAAGGGCACCTTTCCTCCATCACAGTATCTGCAAATAAAAATGTTGTCTGGAGTTGCTCTGATGAAAGGGAATGAGTGACTGACAATCAAACCACTGTCCAGCAATCTGCCATTTATATGCGTCTTTACCACCTTTTCGCCAAAGGCCTTTCTTGCGTCCCCCTCATGATCTCTCCCATATTTTACTGCGGGAACAGTACCAATGTCTTTATCTTTAAGAAGACGCAGAAGTAGAGGCGTAACTTTAATCTTTTTGCCCCTCGATCTTGCAATTGAATTCACCTTGGTTGAAACGTCTCTAATTTTCGTGGCAGTTATGCAGCCAATTCTTTAATTCCTCCATGTGAAAGACCCGGCTTGCCCTCTGGTAGATCTTTCCAGCTCCTTTATCTGGTTCTCGTTGAGGGAAATTGCGATCGAGAAGATGTTTATCAGTTCTCGCTTGTTCTTTTCAGGATTTTCTTCAAAAATTCTCTCTCAAATTCTGCAAATTGGTTCTGGACACGCATGTTCTATTGGAGGATCCACTGATGTCAAAACACCCGTGCCAGGTCGCTTTTCTCGTAATTTTACAATGAACCCTTCCAATCTTTGATCTTCCTCTTCTCTGATTTCCAAGGGACGTGGATCGAATGTTTGCTTAAAAGCACTTTGGACAACGCGTTTTTTGTTTCGATTTGTCGCTTCATGCTTTCGAATCACCACTTGGTTGATCCTCTTGAATTCAACATCCCTCTCTGTGCTGTTGTTCCAGGAACATGCTATATCCTTTGTTATTTGCATATTGTATCTTGTACAGCAGAGCAACAACGTGATTACAGCACTCTGCAAACCCAGCTGTACAAGTGCAATACCCACAGAGAACTTCGCCACTTTTGCAACAAAGCACCCAGACTTCACGTGGGTCTTCCCGCAGTCTTTGGGACGGGGTCACTTTTCCTTTTAACAAGACTTTATCCGGAGTAACGCCTTGAACAAATATTTTGTGAAAAAATCCACTCATAAAATAAGAAAACGCTTTTCGTGCTTTGTGTTGTCCAATATACTCAGTCTCAAAGGCTTTTTTGTCAATTATGAAAGAAAATATTTTTCCCAAATCGACATTAGGCCACAATGCTACATCTTCTTTCCAGTCATTTTCAGGTATCTTCCTGGGATCAGATATTTGATATACACCAAGAAGTTGCGAATACGTATTTTAATATCTTGTAAGTGATTTAATAGTGAAATCAATATCATTTGCAAATAAATTAATGTGAATTAACTTTAAAACACCATATAATAAGGCTTTTCTGAACCTACAAAGTCCTACGATTTCTAATGTTTATCTGTGCGCTGCCATTATGGTTCAAATCCCACCTAATTCAAAATGGTAGCGAAAACCATGAAAAGCCTTATTCCACAAGGTGGTCTGGAAATAGTTTCTGCGGTTACCTATAGCATATCAGCAACAAAGCAAGATATTATACAAAGATTAGATTCAACGATTAGAATTAAAACCAGTTATTTCTCAATTGTGTGCGATTTGATAGAGAAGTACTAAACCAATTATGTAGCAATAAGTCCTGTTTTACTCTTGAGTTTAAGATATCATTAGGTGAATTACTGATCTAGTTGTCCCGTCGCTTCTGCAGCAATATGACGTCCAACATACCATGGGAGTTTTTTTATCACAGCTATGTCTGAAGGCATAGGTTAGCTTACTTTATGTAATTGTTTGATGCTTTCTGTTGATTTGTAGAAGATTTTTAATTTTGTTCAGATACCGTTCCCCTAATTGATAGCGAAGGTCAAAAATGGTGTGAAATGGAGAAGAAGAAAGAGATGTTTAAAGCGAAAAAAATGACAGAATTAAGAAAAGAAAAGGTTTTAATCTATACTGTTTGTTGTTGCAAATAATCTGTTCTGATATCTCTTTTTCAGGCAATCTGATTTCTCTCTCACTTTATATATATTTTGAATGCTTTTTTATGCGATGGTTAGCAAATTATTTATCCAACTAAATCTTAATGTACTGAAACTATTTATGTTTTTTTCCCTGGATTGACATTTTGTCTCTATAATAACAGATGAATCAGTTAAGAAACGAGCATCAAATCCATGTTCGAGGGACTGATATTCCAGATCCACTTGAATCATTTTGTGATTTAGTGCCAAGGTAATTGTTAAATACTGATACTGATACTTTAATACTGATTATTTTTACTCAAGTCTTGGACGCTTTTATGTATGAACCGATATACCCAGCTCCAACTGTGCCGTTCATTATTATTCCAGTCCTTCAAATACACAAGGCCTCATGATAGACTCGTACGGTTCTATAGTCACGCAGCAATGTAGCTGTAAAGAACCCCTTGCTGACATTGAACTGTCGTATCGGCCATATATGAGTCCCAGTTTAAGTGATAACGCTTGAGTTTGGCAGAAGCCTTGTTTTAACAATAACTGGAACTCATGTAAATTAGTCTACCAGTTGAATTTTGCACAGTTATTGCTTTGCTTTTTGTATGGAACTATTTAGACAAGGAAACTACTGTTACCAACCAGCTGCCTTACCCTAAATCTGTTTCAGATTTGGGTTTTAGATTATGAAAGAATTCTAACACAACCAGGGGTAATTCCTATTTCTATAAATCTAAATCTAGTTACATTTTTAGAATGCAAAATGATGGCACCAATGGAAAAGGTAATGCGAGGCAACAAAAATTGAATTGTAAAACTAACTTTAAGATGCCCAAAGTCACCCGAAGATGATGTTGTGTTGGCGTTATTTTTTCTGCTATATCTCACAAATCATAGTCTGCGATTGTTAGCGTCGACCACTTCGACTGAGCGGTTTATAAACCAAATTTTATAATAAAATCATAGAATATAGAAGACTATATTCTTGATTTTTACAGTATATAAAAATATTTCATCGACCTATCAAACGTTTCATAAAGACATCAAGGCAACCATTCGTCAAAAGAATCAACGCTTGACCGGCAGTCTAAAACTTCCCACTCACTTTAATCCTTTTCCGACAAGATGGCTGAGTAGAACTTGACAATTTTAGATCGCTTTTAGCATATATAAAATTGCTCTTCAGACTCATTCTTTGGAATGCTATTTTGCTTGACGTCAAAGGTCTCAGTCATAATTTTGACATTATTGCACATTGCATTCTCGTTTGGAATGATCTGTTTCGAGCCTTTGTAGTTGGTCTTACTTTTCGTTCTTGTTTACCTTTTACGAGTTCTATTTTACCCCCTCAATTCCATTTCTTTTCCCTTATTTCCAGTTGCGACCACTTCTTCATCGTCAGAATCTTCGCTGTCAATGTGCCGGGGTTTCAGATTGTGAAACAATCTTTACTATGTTGCTCCAATACGTTTTTTCCTCCAACGTTCTTTTTGCCGCTTCTTTGTCAGAACTTGAATTCATAAAATCCTTTGGAAAAACCCTGGAACGTCATTTTGTCCTTAGCTCGCGCTACCCTAACTAATTTCTACCTGGAATTCCATTCCATTCCAAACGCGTATAAGAACATAAATTAGAATAAGGCCACAACTTTTTGTAACTTTTTCCAAAGTGAACTTGATTTGTATCAGCGAGATGCCTTTTGTCTAAAAGATCCACACCGACAATGCATTGCTTGCCCGAGCGCCAATGGTACAATGAAGGGAAAAACATGTTGTGTCTATCTAATTGCTAATGACTTATTGATTTTTTTTAATTACTAACATTATTTTTTACACATTTTTTCATTCAAAGATTTCACTGCTCGAAGTACATTGCAAACAATTTACAGATTGCAGGATATGAAAAGCCGACTCCTGTTCAAATGCAAACAATTCCTCTCATGCTTAGTGTGGGTTTCGTGCCATTATTCTGTTTCTTAATCTGCTTTTCTTCTAGAATTTATTGAATTAATCGAATGTTGGATAAGCTTTTTTGAAGGTTTTAGTAGGTTCATAATAAATTTCTTAAAAATATATTAGAACAATATATTAGGTTTTAGTGGGTTCATAATATATATCTTTAAAGTTTCTTAATAGCTCAATAGAATCATTTGAATAGTCAAATCAGATTTTCTGGTAGCGGTTCGACTGTGTTCCTTTTCAGAGTAACACCGATTTCCTTTTTTAGCAACGTGATATTCTTGTGTGTGCTCCAACTGGCTCTGGAAAATCTCTGGCATTTATTATACCAGTTTTGCAATGTCTTCAGGTAAATTAGCTTTTTTTATCAGCAGTCAGACTGTAATACACAAATAAGATTCTGAGGAACCGCGCGGGCAAAAGAGGACTGGTAATAATTTTTGGGTAAGGATTTTAGGGTGGTGGGTACTGGTGGAAGAAAACTGAATTCCGCGATATATAACTCCGGTGCATCGCACCAAAATGTGAATCTGCTGATTGGTTGCTAAGTTGGTTAACATCTGACTCAGATAGTGCAACCACTTGTGATGTCAACATCTCTATTGACCGATTTTGAAACAGTGAATAGCGTGACCTTTTCGGGGCATTTTCTAAAGAAGGAAGAGAAGGAGAAACAGGACATTTTCGTAGCTACTTGCGAAATTTTTCTATTTATTAAAAACCAACAGAACAAATAAGTATTTTGTTTATTTTTTTCGTCAATTGGGGAGCAAATTATTCATAAATGAAGCATGCTGAGCGTTGAATATTTAATTTTCATTACTCGATAGAAACGTCGACCAAACTTCTTTTTTTTTCAGAAGCCAATGAAATGCGGTATCAGAGCTCTTGCGATTGCCCCTACAAGAGAACTTGCAAATCAGGCGAGTAAATATAAATAGAACAGGCACCAAAAAATATGCTTGTATAATAAATATCTATAAATATAATAAATCAAATATGATAAATATATAAAAAAAAATTTCAGGTTGTCTTACGCTAAATTTAGGCCTCACTTCGACCAAAATTTGTCAACGTTTTGCCTTTCGCTATATCTCTTATTATACCATTAACTTCAGATATCGATTTAAATTGTGCTTTTTTCACTATGCTATAGATGGAAAGAATTGCAGGCCTTTGAATCTATCTTTGTCAGGCTTTTGGGATTATTGCTAGATTTCTGAAGATGAAATCATTATAAGCATTTTCAAAAGAAGTAGACAAATCTACAGCCTTTTTAAAATCATTTTTCAGTCATGTTTATAATAGACAATGTTAGATGTGTTTATACAAGGCTCATTGTCATGACTAAGGTGCCCGTGGGGCTTTTTCGCCTCATCACAAGATCAAAAACCATTGGACATTTTGTTGTTATATAAAGATAGATAACTGAAACTGAGTAACGTCGTAGAATTTTGTTAAAATTCAAATTGCGAGTGCCAGGCTGTCCATTACTCTATCCTGTGATAACTGCATCATTATTTTGGGAAATTTTGAAAAGAAACTTTCAAATTATCATAATTTTGTAAGGCTGATTATGAGCAGCACAACCTTTCAAAAGTAGAAGAAATTGTACAACTTTCTTCAAACATTTTTCGGTCATTTCTATAATTTTAGATGTATTTATCTTGGTTTCTCCTCACCCTCAGAACAAATATCGGTAAACACATTGTTGATATAGTAGAAATAATGAAAGAAAAAAGCCATTGGTATCCGAGTCAGAGTTTCATGATTCTTCAATCTTCATAAAAATATGACATACAAATATAAATTGCAAGTAAAAAGTTTAACGATTAAAACGCAAAAATCAGTCGACCAAAACGAATATTACATAAATTTTTTATCATCATTTTTCCTTAGTAGAAAGTCTGAAGGAGGAGAAATTGACAGATTACTGCTAAATTCACTGAATTATTGGAATAAAAATATATCAGACGACAAGAATAAAGAGGATTCAAACACCTTTTTTTTAAAACCTAGTACAATCATTTGAAGATCCGACACCTGAACATAATATTCTAGCAAGCCAAAATACGCATGCGTTGTGCCTGGAACTGCACCAACTTCTGAATTAGCATTGTTTAAATTTGAACTCTTACATTTTTAGCAATGAGGTGCAAATTATTTGAACCTTTTTTCCCAAGCTAGGACAATCCATTAATGTTTGCTGGTTTCCCATTTGGGAGAATAAAAGTTCCTCTTTTATAAGGAAATTAATGAAGGGCTGCAGCAGCTTCGTTATACCTTTCACCATTTCCACGTAAGCAATTATCGGTATTCAAAATATTCTAACTTGCCAATATAGCAACGGGATTTTCTATTACTGTCCTTGCTCGGGAGAGTCTGTAAATAAAAATCATTTCCGAATAATCAAAAAAAATTTCCTGGCATAAGGTCTCAGCAAATTTGGCTTTAGAACAAATTCTCCATCAGCCACAAATGTATAAGGGAATGAGACGACGTCAGTATAGCCTGGAATACTTGCTTTGTCAGTAAATTTTAGCATGTTTTCATCAATTGTGATTTGCAAGGGACTGTTATTATAGATTTAAACAATCACTTTTCCAATCAGGTTCTCAAATGTAGCTGCAACGAAATAAATTCATATTTAGCATTGCAAACTGCGAGTAGGGCAATAATGAAACTTTTTTGTAATTGTTAGATATCCCTTACAAGTCAACACATGCCATACCGTAAATCCTCGAATTGGCCCCCCCTCGAATAAGCCCTCCCCTCGAATTAGCCCCCACCATAGAGCGAGAAATTTTTAATAAGCCCCCCCCTCGAATAAGCCCCCACCCCTGACATGTTGATTTTAGCCTTTTGAGTCCATATTTGTACTTT
>JAACYV020254637.1:0-16700 GCA_009936425.2 Chrysaora fuscescens | reverse complement strand
GATCTTGCTTGATATTGAAACAATGTATCTGTCCCAGAACAACTGCTTGTTAAATTCAAAATGCTTCCATCATTGTTTGATAAAGGGACCAAGCATTTGTTTGTCGGAACATGGATCAGTCGTTCACCCCGTTTCCATCTAAAATGATCCCGACAAATGGAACTGAACACAAGCTTAAGTGCTCTGAACTCAAGACATCTTCCGTGAAACTGTCGTACATGAAATGTATCTGATGCATTGATTGTGCTTCTTGTTGCAAAAATGTGCATGAAAATAAACTTTGCCACTAAAACTTTCATGTTTCTTGAACAGTTAACCATTTCGAAGATCTCGGCAGAAATTCTTCACACCGTTGTCATCATCGCATCCTGATATTTGAAATTAATCGTATCAAGGTTGTTTGTACTGAAATCCTGCTCAATAATTCAACAAACAAGCTAAGGGGAATTTATGGTGCTAGAATTTATTTCATTCACCAAGCTGTTAGCTAAATGAATTGCACATTCACAAATCATAAATTTTTAATTGGTTTGCTCAATCGCTACCTGAAGAAAGTTTCTTTTGTTTTGATATATCCCTTGGATGTCAAAACTGAAAGAGAAAACCTAATCAATCCATAATGAAAACATTTCTTGCACTGTAGCTAAGGTAAGAAAGGATAATTTCCTCGAGTAGCAGCATAAGTAAGCCATTTCAACGAAACAATCATAATTCAATTCTTCCAACCCTAGTTTACTTATCGCAAAACGAAAATCGTAGAATCGAGCCAAGGCATTTTCAACTGTCTATTCATTCAGAGGTTTTGGCCCTAGCGTGGCAAAATCTATACCGGTAACATAATTTTGGTTTAATAGGAGCGAAAAGCTTCTTTTTCAAAGTCTGCGATGTGCACCAGCCCGCATGTTCTTAAAAGGCAGACCCATCAGAAGAATCAAACCCAAGGGAAATTTTATAGTTCCATGAGAGTCTGCAATAAACTGAATGGTTGGTATTTTGGCACTGAAGAACCGTGTGGAAAATACATGATTTTTTGTAAGCGATATCCATATAACGAAAAAAAATGCAACCCACTGCATAACAAACAGAAAACATAACACTGCTACCAAGCAACATCTTCTCTGTTATTGTTTGTCAATTGTATGCTTACTCTTTTCTTAGCACCATATTTCTTATAACTTTTATTTACTTAATAATAATATGTTATTTCTATCGCTTGTTCGATCGAAACCACGCAGCGGTCGTCTAAAAACGGCTGTAATTGCTAACAGTTCACAACGTGGTACAATGCAAGTCGATATATCTCAACAAGAAATTGAATGGATTTTCAATAAGAAATTGAAACAATAAACATATATGTTAGTTTTGATGATTTTAGATTTTTGACTTAATGGTTTGGTTTGTCCAACATGCTCAGCAAATTGATCAACACTTAGCAATTTGAATCACACAGTAGATTTTTTATTGAACATGTGGCACTAAATTTTTGATTCCGTGACAATTTTGTTGTTCAAAATATTTCTTTACGACCAGTAAACAACTATTGATGCTTCCTTCAGCCTACATTGTGCACAATACGAAGCCTTAGCCAAGAGAAAGCTCAATACAGGAAACACTAGATATTTTATTTTTGATAAGACAGAGTCTTAATTGAAGTCTGAAAAATCTTTCTATCCTCCAACGCAATGAAAAACCTTGAATCTTGGAGGCAAGAAACGTATTGACGGATCAATCTAAGATAAGTAGCTAGAGTATCATTTTTAGATTTGTTGCTGAGCTCAAAAACGAACAATTTTAAAAAAAATATGATTGAAAATATGTAAGTTTGCTTTTGTCACAGCGCTTTTAGATGTTATAGTAAAATGTAAATATTAAATTCTTCGTTAATGTCAGAAAGCGGTGTGAATACTTAGACCCTGTTTAAACGAGATCGGATCCAAATGGGTTCGGATCCGTTTTGGATAGGATTCAATTTTTTGGGGCGTTAACATGGGTGCGGATCCAAAATGATTTCGTTTACACGGGATTGGATTCAGACGGATCAAATAAATTACACATCATTCATTTCCAAAATAGTCCGCGCGCGCCTTTTGTCATTCATTGCTCTACGAGTTGAAATGCAATCAAAACATTAACAAATTTGCAGTTTATTACTATCAATTTTCATTCATATACTTGGCTTGAGAATACCATGGTTTCTGCAGCAAAATCAAAGACCAAAATATTTAACTGGAATGACAAAGAAGCCGCTTTGCTCCTTCAAGTGGTGCTGGATTACAAAACAGCATAGAATTGATACGCAAAAATGGTGTAAGGGAAGTATATCATATAGTGGTAAATGAAATCGCAAAATCAACAAATTTCAAAAATTTCTTAAAATCAGCAAAAAACAGAACATTTGGTACTAAATATAATTTTTCATTGCAATTTACTCTAAAGCACACTTTCCAGTAAAAATATCAAGGCATCAAAAACAAGTAAATTAAAGATATCATATCTTATCACTGCTCACACATTCTAAATCAATTACCATATTAAAAGAATGCATTTAAGCACCCTTTACCAATTCTTCCAACATGTTAGCTTTGCTGTCTTTAATTGTTTATTGACCGAGAACAGGGTTTACGAAAGTAATGAATTGTTCCATTATATGTTTACACTTTTTGGGACATTGTTTATTAAGAAATGATCTTACATCAATTTCAGCAGCAAACTAAATTGACGGCTTAGCTATAACTTTCAAGGCACCCAATTTAAAAACCAAACTGATATGAAACAAAATTTGCGAGGCTAATATTAATAATCGGGTATCGTACAGACACATACACATATACACACATTCTTCTCGCACATCACCCAAAAGCTTTTAAAAGATTGTCTAAAAAAACTCCACACCATCCCATATAAAGAAATCCTATTTTAATTGAAAATCACTCACACTCGATTAATTGTAATTCTCGACATTTGCTAGTCAAGTAAAATGCATATCTATAAACAAACCCCTACATAAATAGTAAATAACATAACTAACGCTCACAGACAAAACATTGTTTTATGTAATAAGTTTAATATTTTTATATTTTCATATTATGAATGCAATAATTGTCCCAAATTGTATATGAATCTGATCTCATGTGCCATTATTGACCCTTATTTCAGGCATGCTCTAAGAGTTCAAGATGAACCTAAAAATAATTCATTTGGAATAGAAAAATGGAAATATTCTGTTGTGATTGAATTCAATAGTTCACGCTGTTAATAATAAACGTCATTTGTTCAAAACAAATTAGCTAATGGTAACATACAAAGAAAGTGAACAGAAAAACTGACCACATAGTTGAATGCTGCACGAAGCGCTGTAAAAATACTATACTAACCCCAGTGTAGGGTTATCTACCTCATCGAGTTAAATTAATAATCACCCAAATTGATCATAAAATACGATTAAATAGAACAGGATCGTCCAGTTAGGATCGTAGTTTGATAGCATGGTCAGTGGTCGATATAATAGTGTTTACAAATAACCTTTATAAATAAGCTTGTATCAAGGTTAGATGATCAGTTCCGCAGTGCCAATCGGTTTTACCGAGCTTTCTTATTCAGGATTGTGCTTGAATCTCTATAAATAGGAATTCTGGATGTCATTGGGCCATTATTGGTAATTACTCGGTTTGAAAGAATGAGCTTATTAGGAATTAAGCAATATTTATGATGACGATTTTATAAACCATCTGAGCAGGGAGAGAGGAATTCTTAACTAGGTCTGGTGTCGATAATTTGATTTACAATCCAAGTCGAATATTCATTAGTGGTTGAATTGAACAAATGCGCCATTTCTTCTGTTAAAGTGTACTTTTTTCATTTGTAACAAGAACGCCTTCTCATAACATGTGATTAGAGTGAGCAAGAGATTCTTTAATCCAATAATATTAAGAGAATATAAAAAACCAATCGAAAATATCTAAACGTATTTACTCACTCTAGAGTTTTGGAACTCAACTGCCAATGAGTCTCCCTCCTCCATCGTGTAGCTGTTATCCTCATTGCGTTCTTCCTGCCTCGAGTTAACCAACCTTGAAAATCGAAGCTCTTTCTTGCATTTCACTTTGCGGCGAAAGTTCTCAAAGCCATGTCGCAATTTTGCCGACGTAGAAATGCCATCTGGTACCAGGAAAGATAGGTTGTTAATTGTAGTGGAGTCTTTTTGCTGCTTTGCAAAATTTATGAATACCTGGAAAAAATGCAACATGCAAAACTTTATGAAATGAATATAGTGTTAAATATAGGAACAAGGAAAAACCACTATACCAAGTGAGGTTTGTTGGATCTAAAAGGATGCTTGCGCTGAAAAACGATAATAAAATTGAAGGCAGAAACACTGCACCACAATAAAAACAACTGCAATATATTAAAATATAATTTTATACCAAATTTCGTCCTCCCATACATGAATTTTTTTAGGGTTTGCAAGATAACGGTAAAGATTTGAATAGTGTCAGATGTGAATAGGATATGATTGGTTAGATTGAGAGTGAGGGTAGGTGACCAGGAAATGCATTGGACAAAGGGAGGCTGTGGATGAGGTGCGATGTGGTGCAGTGGGTAGATATATAGGTATGAAGAAAAACAGCGCTGCAAACATATAAATAATAATGATAATGTAACGTCCTGACAGCCCACAGAAAGTCCATCCTCGATCCAGTAGCAACTGCCCTTTACAAAGTGAAGATTCGTCCCTTGCAAAATAGTCGTTTTCAAGAAAAATATTTGCATTGGATAGGTACCCTGTTCTTTTAAAGATGAACATAACTTGTAACGTGCCACATATTGAAATGCTAAATAATACGCAAATAAACGACAATGCAAGGAATTAATATATGTTTCATCCTCAACACAGACCCAGATGATAAACTTCAAGACGATATATTTCTTTCAATGATGATATACTACAAGACGATATACTACAAGACGATATATGTTTTTACAGAATAAATGTTTAAAAAATTCACTGAAAAACAGGAACAAATCTTCTAGATGTCATGGAAAACTGAATATTAAGTAAATGTCGAGATTTTGTAGCTTGGTCTGTTGTTGTTTTGAAAAATCCTTAAATGTATAGGATAAACTTACATTTTCAAGCGTAGTTTGACTGACAGAGTAATCTTCGACTTCAAGCTCATGCTCTGCTTCTTCCATGCATCCAAAAATATCAGACAGGGCAATCTGAGATGATGCATGAATCTGATATTGCAAAATGTTATGCTGGGTTTCCTAAGAAAACAACGACAAAACAAGCTCATTTTGCAAGTAAAACCTTGCTATCCTATATTGCTTCCAAACACCGTTATATAAAGATTACCTTTCCGATTCAAAACGTTAAAGCAGAACATCGATCGCAGATAGAACGGACAACGACAGGAAAGAAATTGCGAAAAAAGCATCAAGGCATCAGATACCAGAGTAGAAAGATATCAAATGTTGCTTTTATTTCCAAAGCGTTCAAGCATAGACAGCTTTAAGTTTCTATGAAGACAGCATGTATCCATTATTTCAGCTCAGTAACGGAGACAGCTGTTTATGATCACATAAGCATTAGAAATATCCATAACATCATGCAAATAACCGGATAAATTTTGACAGAGAATTTTGTGCAACTTTTAGACATACGGTATGCATAGGACAGAGTACTCCTCAGGAGACCATTTACCTTGAGAACAGCCTCGGGAAACTTCTTTTCGAAATACGATCTCATTGGCTTCAAGTCAGGCAAATCTCCTTTGATTCGAATGGCTACCATGTAGCCCTCGCCAAATCTAAATTCATAAATGAAATCAGCGTCCAATGTAGAAATTACAGTAAAAACAACAACTCCATGTTCGCTCAAAGGTACTAGAAGATATAAAATGAAACCAATACCAGAACTGAAAAACACAAACAGATCCTTGCCCTTCTCTGCGTTCTGTCTATGATTAGTTGATTTACTCATTTATCAATCACTTTTAAAAAAAGCCAAATTCAAGAAAAATATCCCTTCGCACTGTTTCTAGAAGTAGCTACCTCCTTAACAAAACATCTTTGTTTTGTGTAATGCCGATATCTGTAATTTCGATCAGTTATATCTGTTATATCTGAGATGCTTAGAGTTTTTTTGTAGTTTCGTCTGTTTTTTGACGTTTTATCAGTATTTCAAGACAAAATTACTTTAGTGTTAGAAAGAAGTACCACACCGGCATGGAAAGACACTGGCATTAAATAACACCAGCATTAAATGGCACCAGCATGGAAAGAAACTGGCATTAAATGGCACCGGCGAGAAATCACGGTGGTTAGGCTTCATTTGAGGATCCATTTACACACCACTGCTCACTGGAAGAACAATGTTTCTGACATCACTCTGTCTGACCTAGTGCGCTTGAAACGAAAGCGACATGAAATCATATGGGCGGTTCCCTAGTGTGGCCGACTACACGATATCAGTACTAAACCAGAGTCTAGCCACACCGCCGGTATGGCGAACCCAAATGGTTCTATGGAGCCATGACACCCAACTCACACGAGAATAGTGTAAATGACAGGCCACAAAACAAAACATATGGTATTCAATGCCGGTGTGCCAACTCTGAAACAGGGGTTTCTAGATTACCCATTAAGCCTGTCAACCATAAAAGGCAACAATGGCTGCAACAGCTGCATACCTAACAGATTTGGAACCACTAAACTTATGTTTTAGGCAACTGATCCATACCAGTTTTCAAACCCTCATTCGCATTTTGTGTTGCCTGCCCTGCACATTTTCAGTAACACAGTACTGCTGAGGTCCATGAAAAGTGGCTTTAAGGGAATCAAAAGGAATGCGGTCTACATCCTTATTAAGTAATTTAGAAACTAATATATTCTTACTTGTTTTTTAGATGCTGGGTACTTCCAAGACATTTGAATTTTCCATTGACCATAATTGCAAGACGGGTACACAAAGCTTCACATTCTTCCATACTATCAACAAATAACAAAATGTTAGATGACGCTACAAAATTGGTGATAGAAACCATAAGATAAGACAAAAAACATTTAACTCAATTTTATATAATGCAATAGTCACACGAAAAGACCAGAACAACAAATTAATGAAAGGTTTTTCATCGAAGCTTTAGACAAAGCCTTGGAAAAAATTTAAAATCTTCAAATATCGCAGAAAGACTATATTAAACTAGAGGGAAAAAGCTCTGCTATTGTTTCCTTCCTTTCCAGTCAATGATGGAAACTGAGCAGTTGTTTATCACTGCAAAAGTCAGTAAAATTCATATCAACTAATTTCCACTAGAGAAGAACTGAAGATATCTACGAACCAATGACTTGTGAGAATAACTGAACGAGTTCCTTTCTGAATGATGCTCAAAATCAAATTCCATAAAAATCGCCGAGCACCTGGATCCATTCCAGTAGTAGGTTCATCCTTACGAGAAAATACAATTTATTTATATTTTTATAAAACGAATTTACAAATGTAAATGATAAATCATACAGTGTATGCGCTATAAATTCAGCTGTTCAAAGAACAGGGCTTAGAGACCGTTGTGTTTCTCAGACAGAACAACAAGAAATCGACAAGAAGTCAATAACACCTTTGTGTACATGAATGAAGAATATCAATATATTTATTCAACCAAAACTATGTTGAGAATCAATTGCGGCTGGCAATAGTACTAGCTATAATGGTACCGATCTATTTTCAGAGTTTCTATTTCTTCAGTTTATTCTGTCATTGAAACGAATGAAACTCCATTAACCGTGTTTCAAACCAATAGGTCAACAAATATATAGATTAAAGGCATAAAACACCAAAAATTTGAAAGATTTTGTAGGAACAAAAAGCCCTGTATTATAGAAATTAGAGTCTTGGACATAATTAACAATAAACAATCCGCTTATCTGTGTTTAAGAATAATTGAGGCATTTTAAAACATCGTAGAAAGCATGGCTTCAAAAGATTGCCGTGGGAGTACACCCTTCCCGCCCAGATCTATAAACCTACCACATAATGTTGGCTCAAGCCACAACTGTTTTACTGAATGTGTGCACAAAAATAATTGCCTTAGAAGGGGTAATGCTACTAAAAGTCTTTAAATAGTAACCACATAATTATGTTTGTTTCTGCAAGATCTGTCAGCTCACCATGAAAATCAAAGAAGGGTTTCCGATTAAAGCGATGGCAGCTGATAATTTTCTCTTATTTCCTCCGCTGTATGTTTTACATGGAGTATATGCATGCCTCCCCAATGCAAGTTTGTTGATTGCCCAATTAACAACCTGAAAAATACACGCATATAAGTAAATATATATCTTCATGAGTTGCCATAACTGGCATACTTACCTCAGTAGCGATACGAGCTTGGGATGTTTACACGTATTGTAGTAACGATAACAAAGTAAAAACAAATGCAGATTTAATAAACCAGTTAAAGTTTGTTACTTGTTCAAGGGTCCTGTGCATTTGCATCCGATTGATTTGGAAACCAAAGTTACCTTTTTAACATTTGCTTCCGGAATACCTCTGAGTCTTGAAAACAGCGCAAGATGCTCTTCTGCTGTCAACTCGTCGATCAAAGCATCAAATTGGGGACAATAACCAATGAATTTATGCACTTTCAAACCTTCACTAGTGACACTGTGAAAAAAAAATGAACTGAAAATTTAGATTCGACGATGAGGTTGTGAATTAGTTAAACCCAAATGCTGACTTTCACAAAACCAAGCATCGAGGCAATAAAAATATATTTGACAGCACAACGATCAAAACTGAGGACACAGGATGGCAAATAAAAAGGCCGTCAAACTGTAAACATTATGTTTACATAATCACAACTTAGACTTTGTGTAACAAAATTTGATTGTTATTACAGGTCCTAAATAACAACATAAATAACAACACAAATCATGGTAGTAGTCAGAACTCCATAGCCTGCAACCAAGATTTCTTTACAGTTTTTGAACTGACTGAGGGCATTGTGCCTGATGTGTGTGCCAGTCAATGCATTCTCTAATGGTGAAATCAATCAGAATGTTCTCTGTCTGGCTGGATGGAGTAGATAGATTATCATATTTTGTTGATTGAGTAATCCAAATGAACTTAAAAAACTTTAACCTTAAAGCATTAAGCTATATAGCTATATGCATACATAGCCAAAATATGAATGAAACTGCACCTTTTGTTTTGAACAAATGCGTGGCCACCAGTGACCGAACAGTCTCCAGTTAGCATCTTAAAAGTGCTCGTTTTGCCAGCACCATTCACACCAAGGAGTCCAAAGCACTGAAAAATACAATGACTTAGAATATCATAAAAGCAAGAAGCCAGATACCATGTGATTCCAAAGATAATTTTGCTTGCATTAAACAGCAGATACACACACTATTTTAATTATTATTTTAGAATTTTGGTAAAAATGCATCTAAAACAGCTAAACACTTTTTTTACACTTTTTTAAAACAGCTAAATACTTTTTTTACACTTTTTTAAAACAGCTAAACATTAAAACAAATGGCTAAGTTGGTTTGCTGGGAGAGCATGGATGCATTATAGTATGCTACAGGAGATTGAGAATTCGAGCAAGGAATGTATCCTTCGAAATTCTGTTATGTTTATTAAGAAACCAGTAAATTGTGGCTACAATTAAACGGAGAATGAAGTCTTGGGCCTCGTGCAAATCGAAGAAGTGCGGTCAGGTGAACATCTGACATATCGATGAGCCAGCACGGTTTCGGTGTCACACGCAAGAAAGGGACTCTTGATTATCTAAATTAGCATTTCGTACTCAATGATGCGGATCAGGTCTATGGCAACAAATGGTAACATTACTGAAGGCCTGAATAATAAAGCTTGATGTGTGTGATTGATATCATCATCATACCTCTCCTTTTGAAATGCCAAGGCATAATCGGTCGACTGCCAAATTCTTTCCAGTCTTTCTCGAATGATAAACCTGAGAAATTGAAATTAATTTAACAAAACTCAAATCCCTGGTCCTCTGCCATATGTTTTTAAAAGTCACATAGAGTTAGTCATTCCGGTAGTCCCACCGAAAATCAATTACGTAATTTCATAATTTCAAAAAAGATCAACGACTCTTCCCTCCGCTGAAGCAAGTAAGGTCGTTTTATGAATTAAAGAAAATATGTTTGTTCCTCCGATTTAATAGAGAAGTAACAGCTGCTTGTAGGTTGGTTTTTGAAATATTTTTTCAACTCAATTTTTGATACGCAGTTTGGTAGAACAGCCCGAGTCCCTATGCATTTCTTTTAAAATAAAAAAATTATTTTGACAAAAAGCCTATTGCCTACATGAATTTGTGATTTACTCATTCGTAATGAAAAGATTGAATATGACTCTTTAATTTTTTGAGGTCTGTCAGCACACATTTACACCAAGAATCATGCAAAATATGATACCAGCATACCAGCAAACTATACAGGTTGAGTTAAATATGCATTAAGAAACGAGTTAAGAATGCCACTTAAAGCAATTCTTAAACAGATAGACTACGTTCTCTTTTTTTTGTTTTTTAAATCGGAATGAAAAGCGATAGAGACAAGAACAATAGGGTATATATGCAATTTAGAATGAAGCAGAAACCGCAAAAACCAAGTATATATACATGCTCACATTTTTATGCAACTATCGCTAATCATTCACATCATAAAAGAATTTTACGATAACCGATTGAGACTAATTACTTCTATCTTAACATTTTTATTGATAAACAGTTTACTATCTTATCGTAAGAAACTGAATGCTGAATTGATTTTTGTAGATTAACGGCGAATAGGCCTGCTGTAGGTAAGAAACTGAATATATAGTGATAGGATGTTTATATATATATATCTATCTTGTTTGTATTTAGTGTTTGTATCTGGTTTGTTAGTATTATTAGGAAAGGATGTGCCTTGGAGACCTTGCTCCCATGTGACCCCATTGTTATGTAGGTTTATAGGCAGGCCCCAAATTATTGTAAAGTTTATTTCTGATGAAGCGTAAGCGAAACATCAAACTTGAGTTATCTATATTTTCAAATTCTTTGTTTGTATTTGTGTGTAGCTATACTTCTCCATATATCGTTATAAACAGGTTGTGGGTTGGAAATATAATAATTTTTTAATGGGCCGGTGATTAAAAACGTATGTTTCTATTATCTGTATACTTTCGCACATATCCCTATAAGCAGGTTGTGGGTTTGAAATATAATAATTTTTTAATAGGCCGGTGATTAAAAACGTATGTTTCTACGTTATGTATGTTTCTATTATCTGTATACTTTCGCACATATCCCTTTAAGCAGGTTGTGGGTATGAAATATAATAATTTTTTTATAGGCCGGTGATTAAAAACGTATGTTTCTATTATCTGTATACTTTCGCACATATCCCTTTAAGCAGGTTGTGGGTATGAAATTGAATACATATTCAGTGCTTCTACTTTTCAAAGAATGGATTTCCTTTTTTTCCTTCTTTTTGCCCAAATTTCTTTTCTAAAAATCAAACATTTTCTTCCAAGTATAATCGCAAAAGGAGAGCAGAAAACAACGAAATGCTTGCCAAAATGCCTACTGCCCAGGATTACAGTAAAATAGCGTCCGCAAGTCAAACGCAGAGCTCTAGTAAAGCCTAAAATACTGAGGGGCTTCGCTTTGATAGGGGACTGGACTCTAGGGATCCATTTTGACATGCCTGCTATCTATTCTTTACGGAAAATCTCGTAGCACCCATAAAAAGCAGTATCAAACCAGGCCAGACACATATTTGTGATTTATCAGTCAAAAGCAAATAGCAGACTGCAATTTACATAACATATTTTTACCAGCTAACCAACAATGAAGAAAAAAAAGTAACAGCCAATACAAAGTCAATGAAGGGCTCAGCTATTGGACCTTTGCAGGGTTTTAAAAACAAAATGATAATTTTGACTTCAAAATCTTACTAAATAGCATATCAAGGTACTGCTTTTTCAGCTCTCGAGCTTCCTTATCAGTTGCACTTGCTTTCATTTTTGAAAGAAGCGACAGCAAATTCTTGCTGGGCACAAAATTTGCAGCTGTGGTGCCAGCAAGCTTCATCGCATAGGTGATCCAATTATAAAGTTCTTATTGACTACTGAGTCACTGTCTATTTATATCGTTTTGAAATCTGCATCCGCTGCTTGTAGTGTTGTTTTACACTGTCTTCTGAAGGATTTTTGAATATGAAACCAATGATTTTTGGGTTAAAAAGTATATTTTCAACATTTCCTTCAAATTTCTCGCTTTATCATCAAATTTCCTTCCGATTTCCTTCAAAATTCCTTCCAATAAGCCTATTTCACAATGACGTATTTTCCTCTGAAAACGAGGCGCAAAATCGAAAACGAGAAAAGAGATGTTCCAAACAGCCAGAAAGTACTTGCGACTAATGTTGCGACCATAAATAATCAATACGCGTCGTCTGGTTCGTGTTCTTTTTATCGATCAATTTAAAAAAATAGAAATGAACGAGAGAGGTGAAGATGGCAGCAGTGTCGGCAAGAAGCAGAAGAAGTGATCTCTTGGCCGACAATGTGGAGCATATGGTTGTTTTAACACATTTTACAAAGTTGACGGGACACTAAGTGGCCTACATTTTTTTCGGTTTCCACAAAAAAAACCCGAAAAGCTTCGTTGGTGTAACGTTATTAAAAGAGTAGATAGGATGGACGGTTTCAAGGTAGCAGCTTCAACATTTTCATGCTCTTACCAAATTTTACACAGGTTTTCCAAATTTTTCAAGGCAACACGGTTGCATTACTGGCGTGGTAAAATCCCATCTGCTGAGTCAACTCTTTCTTATAAAGTCTTAAAAAAGGTCTTTAAAGCCAGGTCCTAAGCGCACTCTTTCCCATTTCAAAGAATTTGCTATGGTTTCGATGCGATTAAAAATTGGACTATTTGTTACAGACTTATCGATTTGGAATTTCGTCTGGGCACTTTTCTAAAGTGTTCACTACATGGATTTGTTTTTTATTTCACGAACTTGCAGATTTGTTTCATTTTCCTTCTCAAGAATTGGTGAGAAAGCATATGCCTGCACAGTTCAAAGAATATCCAACAACTAGAATCATAATTGATGGCACATAAATTTTCACAGAAATTTCATCCTCAATGGAAAGCTCTCATTTGAATTTCTCCAACTGGTTGTGTAACTCTTGTGTCAAAGCTATGGTCAGGCAAAGTTTCAGACAAAGAAATTACCTTTATATCAGGCATACTTTCTTTGTTTGAAGAGGGTGACAATGTCATGGCTGACCGTGGCTTTGACACATCTTGCCAGCTGGAGTTACATCGAGGCACAAGAATGCAACTGACTCCAACAGAAGCTGAAGAAACTGCAAGCATTGCTTCAGTTCTGATCCACGTAGAGAGGGCCATAGGAAGAATAAAGAACTATCATATTCTTGATGGAGTTCTACCATTAAGATTATATCCCATTTCTAATCAAATATTTACAGTATGTTGTTATTTGACAATTTTTTTACCATTGTTGGTAACATCTCATGAGGGTAATGAAAAATAGATTATTAGATTGTTTTATAATGCAAATAATAATTAAGATACGAAGCACTAGATTAATTTGGATGTATGGAATAAATCAACATTTATGGAATAGTTATTATACTGATTTAGCAAAAAAGACACATTCCCTGATAAGGTTCAAATGTTCTGATAGTGGTGTTTAAGTAGTTGATTGTCTTTATATTCAAACAGCTGAAGCAAAACATATTAAAATTTTACCCCAGCTTCCTTAAAAACAATACACAAATAACAAATATATACATGTATTACATGTACACATGTATACATGTATTTTTACATAGAAAGAATTCGAAAATATAAAGTACTCTAGTAGTACGTTTCGCTTACGCTTCATAAGAAATAAACTTTACAATAATTTGGGGCCTACCTATAAACATAAATAACAATGGGGTGACATGGGAGAAATAACCTAACAATGGGACCTACCTAGTACAATGTGTAAAATTAAACGTTAATAGGAGCAGAAAAATGTTGCTGTCTGCCCCAAGGAGAGAAAAAATATTAATGATAGGGCATGAAAATAAAGTGGTTAACAGGCAGGTGGCATAAGAATAAGTAAGCATAGGTCCCTAAGGGGGTTGACATACACAAAGAAAAAAAAGGAAATGAAAAAATATGGCACCGAAATAAAAATAATCATGAGCTGCGGAGGAGCGGAGGATCTAGGAATCCACAATTCTGACATTGAGCCCCTTGGGTGCAAAACTATCCAACTTGAACTGCCAAAAGCCCTCCCTGGCCCTAGAGTCTTCAAACAACCTATTTACAACCTGAAACTTAACGTCCTTAAGAAAACCATGATGTCCCACCTTCGAAAAATGCCTAAAAAAATCTGCCTGATTAACCAGCTCTCCCTTATCAAACCTCCTGCTAGACGACTTATAATTGTACGGGAGGGGTAAACGTGCTACCTACGTACTGCATCCCACAAACCTTACAACTTAATAGATATACCACGCCCGATGAGTCACAGTTAAACTTAGAATTTATCCTATATTCCTTACCACCAACATGACACACAAACTTATCCCCCTCCGACATATGCTCACAAACTTGACAACGAGATTTGCCGCATCGATAACAGCCTCTAACATAATCCTCCTGCTGCACTGGAGCAAGCTTAGCTCTGACCAGATTGTCCTTGAGGTTTTTGGCGCGTCTAAAGGAAACTAGTGGTTTGTTGGGGAACACCTTCTTGTGCTCCTCAGACGCATCCAACATAGGCTGAAGCCTGCTAACACCATTATAGACCACATTAAAGGCTGAATGACATTACAACAAAAGAGATACGGTCCCCCCGTCCCCGATTATGTCCCCCACTCTGATTTAACAACATGTCCCTATCCATTTTCTTGACCCTATCCACCTGTTCTCGAATATAACCTTCCTCATAACCCCCATTGGTTAACCATCCAACTAATTCCTCTGACCTATCCTGAAAGCTACCATCATCTGAACAAATCCTACGTATCCTAAGTGCCTGACCATACGGTATAGCCTTCTTAGTGTGCAATGGGTGACAAAACCCCTTGTGCAAATACTGATGTGTATCAGTTTGTTTGCAGTAGAGGTCCGTCTCCAAGGCGCATCCTTTCCTAATAACCCTAACATCTAAAAAACTAACCTCATCTCTGGAACTCTCAGAAGTAAACTTTATAGTCTGATGAAAATCATTGACATATTTCAGGAAACTATCCAGTTTACTCTGACCATGAGTCCAGATAAAAAAACATCATCGATATACCTAAACCAGACCAACGGCTTATCAACGCTACACTCCAACAACTTCCTTAAGCAAACGCCGGAGCAAACTTAGTAACAATAGCTGTCCCTAATTTCTGCTTACAAACCTTTCCATCAAACTAAAAAACAGTATTATCCAGAACAACCTTAGCCAAATTTACCAACGAACCTGTGGATACTCCTGGGTTCTGCCTACTGTCCAACGCAAGTCGCATTGCCTCCAAACCCTCGTCATGGGGAATGCTAGGATAGAGGCCTACGACATCCGCAGTACACAGCAAAGCGTCATCAGGAATTTCCCCTAAACCAGCCAGCAACAACAAAAAATTATTAGTATCCTTAACATAAGATGCAGTATTACTAACGAGTGGGTTAAGATGATGATCCAAGAACTCAGAAATGTGCTCCGTGGCGGTACCGCAATTGGAAATAGCCGGCCTACCGACCACATTACTGAGCCCCTTATGTATCTTAGGTAACAAAAAAAACCTTCCTAACTTAGACTTTTTAACCTGCAAATACGACGCCTCCTTATCTGACAAACCTGGATCACAAACCTGAATCTCCGATACGACATTCCTAATTTTAGCCTCTAGCTCTGCGGTTGGATCCCTACTTAATTCCTCATAAACATCTAAAACACCTAGTGGCCTATTTGCCTCTGTTACATAGTCCTGCCTATCCCACACAACCACCGCAGAGCCCTTATCCGCCTCCTTAATAACAGT
The DNA here is from genome assembly GCA_009936425.2 of Chrysaora fuscescens. Lineage (NCBI taxonomy): Eukaryota > Metazoa > Cnidaria > Scyphozoa > Semaeostomeae > Pelagiidae > Chrysaora > Chrysaora fuscescens. The sequence goes on along the minus strand of JAACYV020254637.1, from coordinate 637 downwards.
ACTCTTGTCAGACTTGAGTTCTTAAAAGAAACATATCAACGGAACAGAACATAATGTATTCATGCTTTAACTTATTTGTATATTTGTGACTTATTTAGTATGATTTATAATACCTAAGGCCTAGGTTAGACGTCGCTCTTCTCATGCGCCGAATCTAATTGTTGAATTCGGCTCATGAGAAGAGCGACGTTTAACTTGATTAAATTCGGCAGATTGAATTAGGTGCAGCAGAATGTATTTGGAGCGACAGATCCTGTCGCATTATGCGACTCCGGAGCGACTTCAAGTTAAACGACGCTCTTCTCATGCGCCGAATTCAACGCATAAATTACGAATACATTTCGGTAATTAATTCTGTTCTTAAGCGAGGCGGCGCGTGCGCAAAATAACATTTCATATACGTAAACGTTAAGTCGCTAAATTCCGTCTTCCACTCGCCAGAAAAGAACACTTCTGTATTGTGACCGGATCGATATTGCAACTTACTGTATTGCACTGACTATTTTCTTATGCTGTTATTGAAAATTAAACGCAGGGTGATGATTTTACTGTAAATAGGTTATACCTTAAGCCGTAAAGACTGTTAGTAAGTAGCCATGGGGTCGCTGAAATCCGTCTTGCTTCAGGTGAACACGAA
>JAACYV020254304.1:2898-16706 GCA_009936425.2 Chrysaora fuscescens | reverse complement strand
TGATTTATATGAACGATTTCAGTTTAAAGTATAAATCGAATATTGTTTTCAAAGTTTGATTATCTACATTAAAAAATATATGAAACATGCTAACTCAAAGATTTCAAAATGGGAAAGAAAGATTTGTTTCCAAATTTGATTAAAACAACCTTCGCTGGCAGAAAAAGAATTTTGGGGTGATTTTTAGCAGGGCAAGGCTATCATTGATTACATAGCAGCAGTAACGTGGAGATTCTTTATTGTGACGTATTAAAAAATATTTTGCTAAATACGTCACAATCAAAATCAGCGATGAACTGAATAAATATATCAACGCTATATTGTTAATCAAACATTTTTGACCCAGTCAATCAAAGTTACATAGATTCGGTACTCGATATTATTGATTAAAAGGTTGAATTTTCTAATGATGATGTTCAACAATTGGTCCTATATTCAGACCACCACAGCCTATATGGCAATGGAAAATGATGATACAGCAAAAACGAAGCACGATCTCTTGAAGTAAGTAGAGACGGTACATTTAGCACATTCGTTTGTATGCTTTAATTATTCATACGACATATTATTTACAACACTAATTCTATCTCCATTTTCTTCAGTGAAATTGCATTTATGGAAGAGAAAATTTTAAAAAATGAACATGCCAGTCAACAAGACAGAAAAATGAATATGATATGATTGAGGTAATTTAGAATTAAAATATATTCTAGAGTGCTGTTTATTAAGGAGGGCTACCTCCTTACACACGCTGGCCAAAAGAAATACGACAAATGCACTTCCAGTATTTGTTCTTTAAACCATCATCAAGACTAGCTGATCCCGCTTAAGGCCCATCAAAGGCCTACTTCTTGAACTCATTACACTGCTTCAAAATAAAACAGAAAAATATCTTTGCAGCATGATTGCAGGCTTGTTATACGAGATCAGCGTAACGTTTTAAAACAACGAGTTCTACAAGGTTGTATGTTGAACACAGTCTTTGACAAACCACAGCACAGCCACAGTGTGCTGTGCTTCTCTAACCACAGAATAGGGACTGTCATATCACTTGCCAATGTGTCACCATATGATGTGAGTAATTCCACGTCATGGAATCATGCGAAATTTGGTTTAGCCTAGGCCCAACTTTGAATTTAAATAAATATATTTCTTAGGAACAAAATTTTCTGACCTTACGAGTACTTTAAGCCAGAAATTATAAAACAAAGATGCTGGAAATGGAAGATTCGGACAAGAATGCTTCAGAGTAATTATTCTTTTATTTTTGATTTAATATTTTAATTCAACGTCGTTTAAAGAATTTAGGGCATGGAAAAATTTGATATTATCAAGGGATACTGTAAATAAAACCTGGTTCATTATAGTAATTATAAAAAGGTTACACAGACTGGAAGGTTTATTATAAATATTCTCTGAAGGTAAGGGTTGTATAATTGCCATTGAAACAATGTTCAAACGATTGTGCCAATTAATCTTGCATTGGAATGATTAAGCAAACTGAATAATTTAATATGCTTTTGCTTAGTTAATTTTCAATTAATTTCATTGTCAAGATGAAAACAGACCAGTTAGTGAGAGCGATCTCTTTCTCATGCAAATCTTACTCTCAGCTATTTGAGAAGTTTGCAGTGATTCTTCAATCAAGAAAAAGTTATGACATGCCATCAAGTCTGCATCTTTTTAACTATTTAACTATTTTCCACTCATCATTTACGTTTTTATCTTACACAAGTGGAATTACTTTTTCGAAAAATCTCGTCGCTTCACAAGGTAAATGCAAAATAATTTACTTAACCAATGGATGACAATTGTTAACAATTCTAATAGAAATATGTCCATGTATTTCTACTTCATGATACTTTTTCTAAAAGCTAAAAGCCATACGTTTTGATCTAAAACAGAACAGTCAGTCTTCGGTGAAAATATCTTCTCAGATCTTTTTTCGACATTTCCACTATCTCTGCATTCATTCACCAATTATCACATGCAAAATTTGAGCATCTTCGTGTTTTCTTTGCATTTCTTTTTCGATAATGTTATTTTAACCGTTTTCTGGGTTATTAAATCGTTAAGATTCTTGATATCTACATTGGCTTCCACAGCATTCTTTTCCAATTGCTGAATATCATTTTGAAAAATCATTATTTAAGCTTGATCTGCAGCATTAACATCTTCAACCTCTTTTAGTTGTTTACTGTAATTAGCCATATTATTTGATAAAGCTGTTACAACATTACTAATTCTTTTTGAATCAGCCTTTTCCTTCTTGATCAACTTTTCATATTTTTTTGCACACAACGGGCAGCTCGGCTAAAGAACGAAATTCTCTCTATTCTTTCTTGTGATTCAGTATCTAGCTGTCTAACAGCATGCAATTTTTCCATGTGTGAGGTAGTTACATACAGAATCGCAGGACAGCAAGGCGAGGATTTCGTTCTTCAGACGAGTTACCCGCTGTGAACAGAAAAAATATGGAAAGTTGATCTAGAAGGAGAAGGCTAATTCAAAAAGAATTAGCAATATAATAACAGCTTTATCAAATGCTATGACCAATTACAGTAAACAGCTTTAAGACGTTGAAGATGCTAATGCTGCATATCAAGCTGAAATAATCATTCTTCAAAATGAGATTTAGAAGTTGGAAAATGCTGCTATGGAAACCAATGTTAAAATGAAGAATCTTGACGATTTACTAAACCAGAAAAAGGTTGAAAATAGCATCATTTGAAATGAAGTAGACAAGTTACGAAGATGCTTTAATCTTGGCATGTGATAACTGGTGCATTAATGGGGAGTTGATTGAAACTTTGATATAGCCGAGAGAGGGTAATTCAAATGAAGGTCGATTGTTCTGTTTTCGTATCTGATTGAATAAACAGATAGTTTCAAATCAAAACGTATTGCTTTAATCTTTTTGAAAAGTATCATGTTGTTGCTTGCTAATGCGAACACCGAGTTAAAGGCGGAAAAAATAATGCTTGAAACTGATACTGGAGAAAACAGTGTTAGTATGAAAATCCTGAATTTACTAGCCTAGCGAAAGACCGATAGCTGGAAGCACGAACAATGAATTACAAGATAATACTCAGTTGTTCAAATGTCCAAACTGGTGCATACATTCAAAAAATGTTTGCAGATTGAGGTTAAAGGTAGCTGCTATGACGTTTTATTCATATTAGAACATTAGAATTTATTACGCAGACAATTCAACGCTTTACAACGAAACCAGTTGTCTTTAGAAAATAAACGTGTTAGTTATTTTGATTCTGTGCGAAAGTAAAACTTTTGATCAAAATTTACTACAAATATTGATTAGTGTTTTTATAATTGAAATTCGCCCAGACTTAAAGGTCATTCTTAATTAGAAGTACATTGAGCAGGATCTAAATATCTTATGATGAAATTGCCACAAAATTAAGCACCACCTTTATCCCCTGGTCAAGGAAGTTATGTTTTGCATTTGATCTACGATGAGTCGCGATAAATGAAATAAAGATGCGGAAAAACAAAAGTTTTGACATGCTTTAAAGTGCTTACCTTGAGCCTGCTTTTAAAGGCTTGTTCCTGGATCCACTGTCAAGAAATATCTTAAAACAGAAATAAATCAACTTAAGCTATTAATTTGTTTTTGTTTATATTTTATTTAAAGCGAAAGTTTGCATGGGATATGGTTTTCATTAAATCGACAATGTGTAGCAGAAGAAAAACAAATTTTTGTTTTGTAGGAAATCTTAGCATTTGCAGCGTCAGTAAAGATTTCAAGCAAACATTCATATGCACGTATTTAGTATGATATACATGGACGTCCTCCTTCAAGAAGGAGCGTCACCAGTCTGGTGGGGTGGTGCAAGTGGGATGGAACAAGGGGGAATCATGTGCCAGCATCGAGGAGATTTTTATTAAATTGATTGAGTGTTCTTCAATTCTATTTCTATTTTAACCCCAGACAAAGCACTTAGCACCCATATTTGCAACATTTCAAAAACACTTAGATAACAAAGAGACAGAGGAGCTGCAATCTTTGTCGTTCATGTCGCTTGAAAACAAAAACGTTATAATTTGTTCAAATTTTAGGAGGAATCACTATGAAATAGGCTTACCTCATACTGCGGAAAGGATGCTTGATTTAGCTCAGTGACCTCAATTTTAGATATACCAAGCACTGATCGAGCAGTACCTTAATAAAAAATAATACAAAATAGTACACACTGCTTGAAGCTGGACAGAGTTGATTACTTTAAAACTTAATTGACAACAACAGTTAAGAACATCGACCACGTTTTTACCTGATACAGTCATCAGTCCCCAAATGAGTTTATGAAATAAAGATTGAGTTTGGATTTTGTACACAATATTTCACTGCTTTAAATTGGTAAATTTGTAAATTGAGAATGGTGAAGTAAAGCATTTAACTTCCTTAATTTCCAACAGTTTTGATCAAAGTTGTTCACAGGAGACATAACGTTGAAGGCGTAACATATAAAGCTAAGAAAGTATCCCTAGAGAAAGAAAGAATGATGCTGGCATACGTCTTTGGAAGTGAACAGGATTATCTTGGCTTGTCGATCTTGAATTTTTAACACGTTTTCCCCACTTTCAACCCCGGCCTCAATGACTTCCTCCACTAGAGGCCTTTACAATTTTTCTTCTCGCAGGGGGTTTTATAAAATGCTGACTTAGTCTAATTAACGGTCTTCAGTGTAAGCTTTGAAAATGTACAGAAGTTATTAAGACAATTATCCCTAAAAGGATGCTACTCCATGTTGGTTTATTATGGTATGGTTCTTCCCTGCAAAACATGGCCTTTCAGAATTTCAGAAACAATAATGTTTTCTGCTATTGAATCAGAGATTGGCAGTATCTTATCTTGAGTATCTTGAAGAACGTTACAGTTAGAAAGCCAGGCAGTAACTGTGCAAGAAACTCCATCTTGCAATAAGACTTTTTACAGTATCTTGCCAATCTCTGTATTGAATACAGCATAGGGAGAGGACATTTTCTGTCAAGGGCAAGTATCGATTGTTCACACGACCAGTAGCTATAATACTTTAAAGATTAATATTACCTTTCTTCTTGTTTTCTCCTGAGAAACCATCAATAAATTCTCCTAATAAATATATAAAGTGTAATTAAAAAGATGAAACAGCATAGGGAAGCTAGACTTTTGACTGCGCTCAAGAGCTTTAAATCCGTCCTTATAATTTACAATAGATACTTCAGTCCCACTTTTGATACTGTTGTTCTGTTTCTTTAATTAATTATTTTTTGTAGCTATTGAATAATTCTTGTATAGGTCTTTAGCAGTAGGGTTCTTATATTTCGATAAGGTTTTCGTTTGAGTTCACTGTGACAAATTCTGTCGTTGGATGGTCCCTCTCAAAACGGCTTTTATAATAGTCGAATACGAAATGTGAAACAAGTGGAGATACAGTATTACATTGAAACTCACAATTATCAAAAATGGCAACTTTTTGTTGAAGCAAACATTCATTGAATTTTGTATTCGTTAAATGTCGTTAACTGTGATTACTCGAAACAAAGTAGGCCTACCGTTAGCATGACATGGTGGAAATTGTGTAAAATGAAGACTTTCGGACAATCAGAGGACTTAAACAAAAATCCTAACAACATCAACTTTGTGAAACGATAAATCTGCAGATGGCATAAAAGCTATACCATCAAATGTGTTTATGCTTCATGAATATACATCAGGGCTAGGACAATTCAAAGTTGCCCTTCCATTCTGTCCGTTGTCACTTTATGTTGACCTACATTACGTTGTATTCAACCTAGAAGCAGCATGTCCATACCTGTATCGATATTTCTAATGATAACCTTTCTTTCTTTGGTCAGAGTTTCCTTTCCATTCAAACTGTAGAAACCAGTTCCAGAAGTTAAACTCTTGAAAAAAAGTTAAGCACTTTAAAACTGTTACTCCATAAGCAGTGATAAAAAAAAGCTAAGTCACGTGACTGAGAACTTATAGTACAATATATAAGAGTCAAAGACACCTCAATCAAATAAAAGTAGAGTTGTAATAAAAAGTTTATTATAACGTGAACATGTGAACAAGAATGAAGCTTATGGAAGCATGTGTTAGCTCTTATATGGAACGCAGGTATGATACATAAAGCAATCGGGGACTTGCTGCATGGAGTTACTAGGACAACTGGTTAGGGTGGTATAAAGTAGACTCCCTACTACTGAGAATGGACATGATAGTGAATACAAGCTCCTTTTAAACTTCAAACAACATTTTCCAAACAACCTGAAGCACAAGTCTCAAAGATGCAATAAAAATCCAATAGTTAAAATACATTGGACACATAAATGCCAAAAAGCAATGCTGACGAAGAAGATGTTTGCTAAATCAAAGCGACCATATTTACATGACCCTTGGATTGATATCTCAAAGTTTTTTAACGCCTCTGTGGAACATTTAAAAAGAACGACCAAATTGAAAGCTAGTTTTGCTGCATTAATTAAGAAACAATCCAACAATGCAACTCCTTGGCAACAAGAATGCTGGATGGAGGAACAAATAGAACCAAATCAAAACCAAAAAGAAAGGGGATGCCAATAAAAGCAGAAAAAGATAAGAATTAAGTTTCTTAAATGGAGGCATTGCTGTAATATTTTCTCTCTCATCGAGGTCTTTCAGCAGCACCATTGGTGTTGGGTGTCAGCAATGGAAAAATAGGGTGAACATGGGAGATACTCGGAAGCTTTACAGCAATTTTGCTTATGATCAATTTCGATGGACTGGAACAGCCATAACCCCTGCCAAAAATGGTTTTAAAAAACAACACAGTAATTGCGCTTCTCTTTAGGATTAACTAAATGTCTAATGTTACAATCTTAAGCAACTTTCTGCAGCATGCACAACAGGATGGCATTGATTTTTTCAAAACTTAAACTAAAATAATTATCTCATAAAACAAATAATCTCCTTACCAAGTTGATCATCATGGAGCTCACAAGATCGTTGATTGTCATATTCCTTAAGAAAAATAGAGCAATTTTTCCATAAGGGAAACTGATTAGAAATTAAGCAAAATTATACCTATGAGATAGGCTCAGTTTTAAGGAATAGCAGCTAGGGCATATGCTTTCACATTTACAATTGCATTACACAATACAACATTCTGTGTCTCTCTTTGAATTCAACAAATTGAAAATAAAAAATTTTCTTAAGAAATATTGACTGCAGTTCGTAACCACTATGCAGAAGAGAACAATTCTGAAAATATATTTTGCCTTTACACTGGACTATATCAATCTATTTAGGATATTAGTTTTCAGGGGGCAATGCAAAAAACTAACAACGATGAAATATCTCTTTTTCGCACTTTCTTCTATTTGTTAACTATGCTATTTAATCCTCCTCATGTTTTTAACTTCTAGAATGTCACTGTCACTTAAAACTTCTTAAATATTTCACTTGAAACTGCTTCAAATGGAAACCAATTTAAAACAAATCGGAAGGTTTTTAATGGCCTCAGAACGAGTTTAATGTTATTTTTATAGTATTAAAAACTGAACTTCAATAGTTTAGCATTTTATATGAATTTCTCGATATTTCATAATTGAGTGAACTTAATCATTGTTTATTTAAGTGAGATTAATTTTTAATATATTTTTATTCTCAGATTTAGTTAGATATACTTGTTAATAAAAACTGAAAAGCTGAAAAATTAACATTCTATTTGTTGGCATAGTTTACGTTATGACGTCACAATGGCTATGGGAGCCACAAAAACAGTTACACAGATCACATACATTATTCTACTGTCAATCAAAAAATCGATTTTCTGTCTTAAAGGCTCTTTTGGGAAGGGTCGGAAGACAGACTTGAAAAACAAAAATCTCATCAAATCAGGATAACAGAAAACATGATAAGAAAAGCAAGATCATCCGAAGAAATTAATTAGTACGAAATATGCGGTACCTTGGGACGGTAATAGCCTCAAATCGTTCCTTTATTTTCTGTGCAACTATAGATCTTGTCTGAAAGAGATAAAACAAATAAAACTAAATTATCACGAAATTTGTAATAATTTAGCGAAATTCTCAAAAATATTTCATATAAAAAATTGTATTTTAGAGTCGTGTGCTATTCTAGGGAAGGTGAATTTGAGTAATCGATGATAGCAAGCTAAATACACAGGCTATTTTATTTCATTTAAAGTCCTTTATTATAGTTAAGGAACTTTCCACGGTTCACTTCGATGAGGTGGAAGCAAACAGCGTTGTATATCCCTTGTTGACTCTACTTATATCTACATCAAAGGTAGGCAAGCCCGGTGGGCTGGAATATCTGTTAACACACGCATACGTAGAGAAGGACCAACCGGGAAAAGTAAAGTTTCCCCATCTAAGTGCTTGCCAAACTAGTACCATCGTTGATGAACGAGCCCAGTTCATGGAGACAGAAAAAATAAACTTTTCTATGTGTGATGCAATTGATGTACATAAATAATTATTAAAACATAACGTTTTGCACTAAATTCGAATAAGATATATAACAACTTTTAAAGATTAAAGTCGTTTTCAAGTAAGTAAAAAATGCAGAGCCTTAATAAGTTCAGCGCTGCTGGATAAGCTTTTGCTCTACAGAAAGAATTTGTGTGCATCACAGTCAAACTTAACTAGTAAACAATAAGAAATCTCAGTCAGGAAACTTTGAAAAAATACTACCTTTAGCCTGATGCTATTAACATTCTTAGTCCAAGCAATACACTCAGGCAAATTGAAGTCACTCTCTATTTTAGCAGCATCTAAAAGATAATGTTTGCAAATTAAGGGACAAAATTCGTGGTGTAATTTATCTCGTTTTTCACAAAGAGCTCGGCATTTCGTTGAATCTTGAGGCTGCTTAAAAACGATTATAACATATTTCCATATTGTCTTTCAACTAGGGATAGGAAATGCCACCGAGCAATTCTTTGTGTCATATTCCTAGCTTGTTCCATTTTGTATTCGATCACGACAAAATGATTAAGTAAGCCATGGTGCTTGCTTTTTTCCATTTTGCTAAGTTCAAATAGGGAACATAAAAAGGATGGCAATTATATGCGCATTAAAAGATCCATTAGTAACGAAAGAGGCATTTACAAAAATTATTATTACCTTCATTAATCTCAGCAAGCGTTTTTTCCAAGTCTTGTTTTCTTGATTAAAGGACAAGGATCAAAACAATTTTGCAAAATTCAGATTTTCAAACGATCACAAACAAATTTTACGTTGATTCAAAATGTTAATATTCTCATAAAACATTTTATAACCAATTTAAATACTTTTTATTGAACAATTTAATATTCAATACAAACTAATTCTCAATAGAGCAACGAATCAATAAAATTTCAAAAGGAAAGTTGACTAAGTTTTGGCTTACCTTTTTATTGCCTTCGCAGTGTTAAGATCTATATTTAGTCTTTTTAATTCATCTCCAATTGATGTTTTGGCTGCATTTAATTCTTCCTTGATGAAAAAAATTTTCCACGACTCAGAACCGTCTTTAGTGATTTGAAATCAGTTTGCAAAAATTATGTTTAATATTTTTTAACACTGAACTTTCAAAAAATCATTTTAAGCTTTGCAAATTGTAGAAAGAAACTCATCTATCAATTCTATTAGAAATAAAACAAATTTATCAATTCTATTTAGCAAAATAGAAAACTTATAAAAGAATGAGCAACGAATACAATGAATGTTTAAAAACTTTAAAACGACATAAAAGGGAAGAGAAGAAACCTGAAACAAGGGCAAACTAGAAAACTTACAGTTTTTTTAACAACAGCTCTGCATTGTTTAAACTTGTATCCACACATGAAGAAAAATGCAAAGTATGCACAAACTGACATAATATCACCCTACAGAAAATAAAAAAGAACATTCTGGTTATCAATTTGTATTTTAAACAAAGTGAATTATTGCATTTATTGAACTTTTGTGTGTGTAACGCATGTATAGTCCATGTTGTATAACAAAGATTTGAATGAACGCCCTCATCATTTACTTCATACTAGCATTCAGGAACCTTCTAAAAGAATATTACATCATTTAACCCTAAAATATCTTTGGAACAGCAATGCAACAAAAAGGCAGCTCTTTCACAAATTGACTAGTAATAAAAATTTAATAGTAAATCGGCAACAAGTTCAGAATAATAATAATCCCACTGCTTCTTTGAAACTTGCTTCGTCCTGGCAAAAAAGAACCTAGCCTGGCCAAGGTTTCTAACTTCGAAAGTGAAAAAAAATTATTCAGGTAGGTTAAATAAATTTAAGATTTGAGAGAATTTAAAATTGGACACCTTTTCTTAGGTTTTTTTCTCACTATGGTCTTATAGAACACGTTTTTTCTAAAAATCATCCGTAATTTCAGACTCAAGGCCCTAATAAACTAAGGTTTTTTTATGTGGGTTTTTGCTGTAAACAGAGGAGCAGCAAAAGCAGAGAGCTACGTCACATCAAAATTCTACAATAGTGATACTAAGAGTAACCGAAGTGAGTTAAATAATTGTGTATTCCTAAGTACAGTAATGCTGAGAGTGGCGCTGACTCTGAGGTCACTGAGTAAGACATACAGAGGAATTGCTCTACAGCTAGGGCTATGGCCGCTAATTAGAGGGAAAACGAATAGAGGAAGAAGAGCACGCGGATTCATTGACATTCTAAAATGAGACACTGTCTTGGACAATGTCAACGAACTTAGAAACGTAATGCTGGACCTTGTGGAATGTTCGCCAAGAACTGCTTGGGTAATAAGAAACCAGACTAACCTCAACTAAATCTTCAGAATCAAAGGGATTCGAACAATTGAACATTTCTGCTATAGTCCATAAAACCAAATTTACTGTCCACCTTTAACAAATAACAAAGCGTTAAATAAAAAATTATTACATAAAAATATCAAAAATTCAAGAAAACCAGTTTTTACAAGCGACAGCTGAATGGCAAAAAGCAAATTTAAAGATTTCACTTTTAGATTTGCCAGTACCCTAAAAGCTAAATATTTTAAAAAATTAACTTTATGATAGATCTAAATATGTAACTAGGCTGCACTGTACCCTTGCTGATAGGAAACCCTCTGTACAACATTTATACGAAAGCATCACAACCCAGATCATTGGTTTTTTGTGTCAATATTACATTTTCCTTGACTGTGACAAACCCACCTTTTCGAATGAGGCTTAATAGTGAATTGTCTTTTGATGAAATATTCCGAATTCCTTAAATAATGCTGTACTAGCTATGTGAGGTTTAGCGACTGGAAAGGGAGTCACTAGAAATAGATTCAGGCTACCAGAAATATAGCAGAGAGGACCTTTTCGATCATATCACAGGACCCTAATGAGAAAAGTATGCATAATGGGGATTATTCCTGTATTAATATTCGAATTATTATTATTATTATCACACTTTGGAATCGAGTGAATGTAGTTGCTAGCTAAAGCAAAGACAAAACAAGATTCGCATACAAATTTCTGTACAACTTGATACCTGTCGTTCAAAAGTACTTCAGAAGTAAACGTTTCTGGCACAAAGGAGTTTATCAACGCTGAAAGGACTCTGTAAAAGGAAGAGATGAACATTTTAGGTTTGCTAAAAAAACAACTGTGCAAATATTCCACATCATAGTGGGTATCATAGAGAGATGAAGCCTGATAGCCTGTTTAGAAGATAGCACCAGGTATAATGTACCAAACGGTAACCAGAGTAAAAGACAGTCCGCTACCCGGTATGAGAGGCCAGTTACCAGAACAGTCCGGTACCTGGTGCCAATATTTTTAAGTCCAGGAAAGCTATTGGTGAACAACACAAGCTCAATCATATTTCAAAACAAAGTAAATTCCTTGTAAACTATTTGCTTCGCGAGCCTTTGCAGGGTTAAAAAATAAGAGTAAAGACCTCAGCAATATCATTTTGCAAACGATGCTGTATTACGTGCAGAAGGATATCTAAAACAGAATGTCGTCTGTGTAGCAACAGGACAGCCTACCCCCTGTCACCATCCTTTCTGTAGATTCGTATTTATGTAAAGAAGAAGTAAAACCAGGGTGTACACTCCTACTGGGGCATTCAGACAAATGAGGCGGTTCGTCTGCAACCATAATTCATTTCATTATGGAATTAGTTTCCCAAACATAAAGGCTGAAGATTTAGGTAAAATCTGAGTCCAAGAGTAAAGGACCTAGGGTAGTCTCCTGTGCACCCCTAAAATTGAAATCTTGAAGGAAGATTAATTTTCTGAAAACTTTATCTTAACAACAATTATCTCACCTACTGTCTGTGAGGTCATCTAAGCTCTGTAGAGAAAGGAACGTCATTGAATCATCAAATTTGATTAAAATGCAACAAAAAGTGTTCACGTTGGATATAAAGATAGATGTATAGTTTTTGCCATCTGCAGTGTCCAACAATAATAAACAACTGCATGGTCAGTCGCAGTTTTGTTCAAAAAACGATCTAAGTATTTTCATTGCGAAATAATTTCTGCATTCATTAAATGATGAACAATAATTTGAATAAAAATAAACAAAAACAAAAACCACAAAAGTATTTCTATAGTGCAATAATGTAACCATGAATATAAATATAACTAAAAAACCGAACATACCAAAATGCCTCTTTTAAGTTTACACCCCTCTCTTGTCATCTATAGAATGAACAAGCATTATAACAGCAGGATTGTAAATCAGTTTTTGAACAGTAAATGTTTATTATCAAAATACTAAAACGAAAAAATACAGATTAAATGACAAAGATCAAAATTATAATTTGATTTTGCGTCTTGAATTTTCAAATGAATAGAAATGCTGTTACTCCTTTCTTTTTTTGGCGGATACTAAAAGTATTAGAAAAAAAGTTGAACAATTTGTAACACCGAAACAAGAAAAACTGAGAGGAAACTTCAAATTATGTTGAAAAATATCGTGTTGAAGATATAATTAGAGATGAGCAATATTTATGTTTGATGTTTTCTTTTGCAACAGGGTAAAACAGGCTCAAACTGGCAACAATCAAATCTAGTGCTGCTCATGCAAACTACTCCACAATCATCGTACATACTTTATACATTGCATTGCTTGTTCATGACGTATTGAAATTGAAATTTTGAAAAAGAAAGAAACGCTTGCTTTTTATCATGTTAAAAGGATTATTTGAATAGTTTACCGAATTACCTTAAGATGTGTGTTAATGAGATCCAATATGCAATAATCAGGCTCCGGATATTCATTGCCTTTCATTTTTTTCCTGCTTATCATTTCTTTATCCCTGAATACAAAAAAAAGTTTATATATACTCAGGATAAAGCAGAAATCCTGCATAATTTATACTGCCGCAACTCCAATGCACCTTCCTGAAATATATGCAATATTTTTTGTCATATATTTTGGATTTATCATCTTAAAAAGCTCATGTATTTAAGCATATGCTCGCACAGCCTTGATAACGTCAATTTCCACCATTGTTTACTCTTCGTTCAGGGCTACCTTTAGCAACTTATGCTTTGATTTAGCAAAACTTGCTTTAAATATGCACTAGAAATAACTAACACGTCCTTGGTTAGCCCGTGCATTAAATAGAATTTTGTAGAAAACACTTTGGCTTTCTCAGTGATATATTTATTAATGATATACTACTCTCTGCGATATGCGTCGCAAAATGATTTGTATCATGACCTTGTTCAGACTGCCTCTACTGATTACCCTGTTTCCTTAGCTCCTTGTAATTTTCAACTTGTCTTAGCCAGTTTATTTTCACGTTGCACATACCAAAATCTCCAAATTAAAGAAGATA
>JAACYV020254193.1:6027-16710 GCA_009936425.2 Chrysaora fuscescens | reverse complement strand
AATATTCTTCAGATTGCCAAACTTCTTCTGCAACAAGGTATTGACATTACGCTGCGAAACAATGAAAGTAAGACCGCACTTGAACTTGCATCTAACGACCTTAGATCGTTAATGGTTTCAGGTAAAACTGTGATTGTGTTTTTTTTGTATTGTCGAAATTTCCTAAATACTGGTTCTTAGTTATTGTGCTGATTGGTTAACTGTTTGCAGTAGCAACTGATTGCTTGCTTTTAACCCTCGCGTTTTCTGGTCTTTCTCTGCATTTCACCATCCCCAAGTGTTCTCCGTTGGTCGACAAAATGGAACGATTTTTGAGATTTCTTTCGATGGGTCGTATTGTAAAATTCATAGGCTTTAGCAAGCATTGTGTAAAACCTAGCAAAACCCATGCAAAATTTAATACCATCAGACATGTTATGAAGGATTCACGCCTTGTCTGTGCAGGAAACGTGATTATGAAAAAGACAGCCTTTCTGGCTTAATTAATGAATGTTTTGTGAAGTGGACTATTTAGAAAGCTTTTGGTCTTAAAGGTCCCTGCCTCGAACGAGTGTAAGTTGGTAGAAGCCAATTCATGATGAAATATTTATACTTTTTTTGGAAATTTCTGATCTACAATCTTGGTAAATACTATAACACTTCAACTCTATCGTTTTTGATCTGTATAAAATCTGTAGAATATTTTAGATTTGAATTCGTGATTTTTTTGTTAATTAGGTGCAGCACAGATCGACTTGAGGCATGCTTCTTGGCAAGGCAACATTGAAGCAGTAAAGAAGATGCTGGTAAGGCATTCTGTAACAGGCTTCAATATTTTTCTTTATCTCTGATTGACAAGTAGTTCTTTGCTTTTCTATAACTTTATTTTCAGTTGTTTTCAGTCATTTTTAGTTAGAACATTGAAGTGTTTCTTGAGTAAACGTAAATTGTTACTTTCAAGTTTTTAAATGCTTCTTTAGCATCAATGGGATGGTTTTGTGTAGCTTTTTCAAGACTTGCATTCGTAGATCTTGATGCATCCTTTCTCCAATCAAGTTCAGACGTCGTCTAGTTTAGGTTCCTAAAATTTTGCTTTATTATTTAATTTTTTTAACATTATCATGTGCAATTTATAAACCATATAATCAGTTAGAGATCTAGTTGAAATAATAAATTCATTTAAAATGATTTTTTGCAGAACAATAATGTTGATGTTAACGGGATAAACGATGAAGGAATGACTCCTCTTTTATTAGCCACAAGGGACATTAATTTTTTCGAAAAGTGTAAGTTTGTCTTTTCTCTAAATTTCTTCGGCTGTGATAAAATTATGCAATATCATTAGTTTTCGTTTCCTATGGATATTGATTGCTGCATTGCTATATAGAAAGGCAAACGTATTTCATCAAAATCTGATGTTTTGTCAAGTGGTCTAACGTTTATCTTCTTAGTGAGAATCATAAAGATGTACCATCCGCTGAAAGTTGTTCGAGCGCTGTTAAAACATAAAGCGTAAGTAAATATTTTGTCAACTTATTTCATCTTGTTTTAGATCATTAGACACTTTCTGTTTCTTTAAACGTGTTATCAAAACATACCTGTTCAGTACCTATTATATTCAATGAGCCGTTCAACCTTGCTATGTGCCGGAATTTTCAAAGTTTTGAACGGATTTTAGTATAGACATCTTTAAGATGTGTGTTTTCACATGTCTTAGTTGAGATTTTATGTACAAGCATTTTATGCTAAGCACCAATGAGCCCCTGGGGATATACAAGTGAAAATGCTGTTGTTATTATTATTATTATGTTTATTACTATCATTATTATTAATATTATTATCATTGCTGTGAAGTTTCGTTGCTTGTTTCAATGTTGATCTGTGTACCTAGAGAAGTAAGGCCCCGTGCGTAACTTTATTTTAGTTGTGTATTTAGGAAACCTGAGTTTGTTTTTATGAATGATTTATTTTAGTGATGCAGCCATAGATGATAATAATGGGAAAAATGCATTCCATCATTTGCTGGGAAATATAGGTCTAACTACTAAAGAAATTCTAAAGGTTTTGTTGGCCAAAAATGTACCGAAAATCAGTAAGAGGAATTTGTTTTCAGAATTTTTTGAAATTGTTTCAAAGTGTTGTTCATCATAAAAATCGTAATTTTTATTGAGATTTATCGAAATATATATCGAATTCCCCTCGAATTGGTCGATTCCTTGAGTTTATCCTTTTGGTAGATTTCATTTGAAAGTGACATGCAAATTGATTTGTCTATTTATAATATTTATTGAAATTATAAAGACATTTTATCATATTTTTATATAAAGACGTATTCACAGTATATGTTTTGGTTTAGAATGGTTCTCATTTTTAATCTGTTCTCGAATAGCATGGCAACACTATTTCAATTTAACTTTTTCTAAGTAACTTTTATTCAACAAAATTGTTTATATCGTTTTTCGTTTTTACTTGAACGTCATTATCTTCTAGACCAATGCGATAGCACTGAATTGTCACCGCTTCATATTGCATGCAAACAGGGAAATTGTGAAATTGTCCAAATCATCTTAAACAATGGAGGAAATCTAGCAGCTAAAAGTAGAAATGGAAAAACACCTTTACATTTTGCTGTAAGTGAAGGCCAATTTATTAACAGTTACCAATAATCCCAGTAGTGTTGTTTTATTCCATGCCTACACTCTAGCAGCCATAAGGTTTAAAATAGTAGTAAATTTTTCATTTGATTAATCGCCTTAGGCTAGCAGGCTGCGCGAATGGGTTGCTTGAATTTAGCTGAACAATGATTGTGGTCGCCTTTATTGCGAAAAATTGTTCACCAGGTCTATCTTTGATCTTGCAATGTTTTTCTGTAATTCAAAAACACTAGAAAATCTTGCAGCCATGCGTCACTATTAAATCTGTGTCCTAACCACGATAATTGCGTGAAGTGAGGAAGCAACAGTAGATTATTGGAACAGATTAACTCGGAAATCTTTTCAAAAACTTGTCCAAAGGTGCTACCGAGTGGAGTGACAAAGAAATTCTGCGATGGGCAGTATTCATAAGGTTTACTAATATGAATTTAGTGTTCTTTGTCATTGTTGCTTCTTCCTTTCTTTTGCTGGACAGTCTTAAAACTACAAAAGAAATTACTTCTAGATTTTATAAGACATTTTAAGTCTGATTGATGTATCATTTTTTACCGTTATTTATCCAAACAAACCATGTGTTACTTCTATAGCCGGAAACTGTCTACAATACCTGAAAACTTAGAGTGGTCGCTTTTTTCTCTTGCGCTGCATCGAAATTATTTACAAATTGTTGTAGAACAGTGCTTTTATCCTTATTTGGTTATAATTTGTATTACTTTAGGGCTGTTTCAATTAGTTATAATATTCTGTAAAACTAAATTCCTCGACACTTGAGCCTCTTATACTGCATTGCAGGAAACCACAGAAAAAGTTGAAAAATAACTTCTTGTTTTCTATGATACAATTTTTTGTTTGATAGGTTAGCTTTGGACATATGCAGTTATCTGATTTGCTCATCAAGCATGGCGCTGACCCAACACTTGTTGATGCTGCTGGTATCAATTTGCTTACAATAAAAGTTTTGAAAAAGATATTTTCTAGAAGAGATTATTGTTAGCTTTAGCATTCCTTTTTGGTCAACATTAAATACCAATTCGTATCAGTTGTAATATAATATGTATATATCAGCTACGCATAGTGCACATAAAGAAGGTAAACGAACATTTATTTTTAGTAGGTGTCAAGGTATAAGGATGATGTAAGTACTAAGGATACCGTGTTATTTATATCTTGATATAAATCAACTTCAACCAACATAGAAAGAAATTTGCAACTTGTATTTTATTTGTTTTCTCCTTTGCATAATTGAATTAATACAAAATATTTTGCTGCTTTGCATTTTTTATAGGTAATTCTGCTATAGATCTTGCCAAGAAAATGAAAAATACAGGACTTTTGAAGAGTAAGTGTTCTACGCCAATCGTAATGCTGACCAGCCACAGTCTACAATGAAGCGTAAAGGTTAATTTCATAATGGAATTGTTCAACTCTTTACGAGTGAAGTTTTTTTTTAGTTGTGGAAGAAAGAAGGAGTATGCCGGGTGTGTCAAGAGAGAAGAAAGGAGACAAAAAGAAAAAATATTCTAAAGTTTTCTTTGATGTATGCATTTTTGTCAATCACACTTTTAATGCATATCTTAATGCTTATAAACCCAATATTATCTCTTTTGTGATTTAATATTAATTTATAATAAACATATTTTCAAGAGGTTGAAAGTAGCATTCTTCTTTACAATTTAATTGTCT
Source organism: Chrysaora fuscescens (assembly GCA_009936425.2). NCBI lineage: Eukaryota > Metazoa > Cnidaria > Scyphozoa > Semaeostomeae > Pelagiidae > Chrysaora > Chrysaora fuscescens. The sequence continues at coordinate 12,394 of JAACYV020254193.1, read as the reverse complement.
AACCAGGAAGTTGAAACGTTTTTAAATGTTTATTTCAATTTTGGTTTATATATTATATATCAGTATAAGAAACAATGTAGAAGAGGGAAACCTTTTTTGATCTGCTCACTTTAATGGCCTAAAATTGAAAATTTCAAAATTTTCAGCTTTCACGTTGGTTCATATTGATATTTATTTACCATTCATGATTCTCTCCTTCAGTACTTTCTTGACCCAATAAATTGACCCAATAATCGACGACTTCGTTAAATCTATTGATAGCTACTTTGTCTTATCTCTGCTAATTTCCATCCTAGATTTATTATTGACTTCGTCAGTTTTCGTCTTAGGGGCTTGATTTGGTAAAGAATTCCAGTGAAACAAGTAAGTAACTGTTTATCACATCTAATGTAATATAGAAAGAGAAAAATTCTAATCAAATTTTGTCCATAAAACTGATTTCTCTTCATAAGCCCAAACCGAAACCAGCCTTGTGTACCACAAAGTCTTCTACTGCCTCAAATTATATCATGTAAGCCGTGAATATCAGTTTGTGCAACTTATCCAGTTTTCCCTCCAATCAAAGTTCAGTGCAATGTTGGTCCAGTCTTCATGTCCCTTCAACCTTACTAACGCTTACTCTTATGTTCACCACGACAAATTTTTGCTTGATATGCAAATGTTGGACTAAGCTATTATTTACTACATTGCTTTTTGTTGCTATTTTGAAGGATCACCACCAACGATGTCACTGGAAATTGATAGCATTGTTTCTCCAATTCCTATTCCAAATTGCTCTGAAGAAGCACCACTAAGATCTCCAGTGAGGTAGACAAATATCACTCGCATACTATCTTTATCTTAGAAATGTTTCGTGGTATCCCGCTATAAAGTTAGAAATTAGCTTAGATCGCTAGATAGTATTATCATTATGTGTTTATGTTTCTGGCTGTTACAGCACTTAGCATTTTGTTAGCTAGGCAGAAGAGACAGGGTGAGAGAGATTCGTGTAGTACGCCAACTCAACAGCTCCTGTGATGAGTGTATGATATATTATAAATATTCCGTCACACTGACCGAAATCTTTCAATGATGTAATATCCAATCGTTTCTTATACTATTGTTGCTTTTCTCAGAAAATTGATGTGTCTAGAAACCTCTGGAAGTCTGGAAACCTTATGTATGTAGAGTAATAGAGAAAAAAATCATCTTTTTTTTCTCAGGCAATCGAATGTATCAGACCGGGTTAGATTTCCAGCACTGCAATCAACAAAGCTTGAAGCTGTGAAATCATCACTAAAATCAGGAAAATCACATGATTCCGGCATCTTTTTCCCTAAGACGATCAGAACAAGTAGGTTTTAGTTCTAATTCTTGATATGCTTTTGCTATTTGGCCATCTATGAGCTCATATTCCATTATCCTTAGTTGTTTAGCTCGTGTTATCATTTTATGTTCACGATCAGCCTTTACACTACCTGGTCTGCACGTTTCTGTACATCCCAAACGCGATAAAACTAATTTGTCCGTCACTGTAAAATTAAACTTGGTACCGGTACATAAATAGAATCAGACAATGTGAATGCAATTTATTTTTTATAATCTCTAAAGGCTGTGATTTTAGTTATCGTCAATTTGAATACTTTGAATTGAAAGCTTCAACTAATATTTTACTCTCTGAATATTGTTTTTTTGAGAACAGTAAAAAGGGTCAGACTTTTTAAAGAGTTGGTAATTCATTGAAGTGACATGTAGATTTTGTGAATTATTTCATCATTAAATAGGCCAATCTCGAAACTGGTTCAAAGAAGGAGAAAGGGATCATTCAATGAGCGAAAATGATGAATCAAGGTACAAATGCTGATGCTAATTCAGTTTAAACATGTTAAGAAATAAAAATATTTTTTAATGAAGTCGTTCAACTTTGAGTTCTTCTCGTTCCTTTCTATTATGAAATAGGCCAATTATTTATAGTGACGCTTTGTCGGCGCGTAATCATCTAAGGGTTATGTTTTGATAGAAAATACTAAAATAATAATGGTCCATGCCAGTGCACGGACTGTGGCAACAAGAAGCACCTCTTTTAGCACCAAATTATCAAAATTTGTTCATCAACAAAACGACCTTTTATAGTCTCAGTATGATTAGGCAATACTTTGCAAAAACTTATGGCGTGCGGTACCTGCGGATAAGGAGAAATGTTATATTTGTAATCTCATTGAACTGGGATCGATCTTGTTGTTTTCCCTATAGTATATAATGTATCATTTAAAATAATGTTAGAATGTTTGTAAAGCTAGACCTAGCATCAAATTCGATATAAACACCCGCTGTAGATCGAGCTTGAAAGTTTCCTTTGGAATTGCTATTAAAAATAGAAATCTCAAGAAGAAGAATGTATGAAATTTAGCTATGATAGAAACTATTTTCATTTGAAATTGAAGATCCTGGCGATTTTGCGAAATCAAGGCATTCTCAGGGCATTATTATCAATGCTTATATCTTGTATATAAGAGTTTGAAGCTTGCCACCTAGTTATTTTTCGTATCGCTTTATACTCGAAATGAAGCTAATTTCTAGCTGCTGTGGATTTGCATTTCATGGTGAAAATTGCTCGACTTCATTGGTGGAGTTGTATGTTTTTGCGAACTTTTCAAATCAAAACTTGACAAATCATTGCTTAACTTCTATGCCATTTATAAAAAATGCTATCTTGATTTGAAATCAAGGATTCTTGGCATGCCAAAATAGCAGACTGCATTAAAACCATCCTGGTAGCTTTATGTTTTTGTCTTTTCCTTCAGTTCCAAGCATGACAGTGACAATGTGCTTCCTCTCGAATCTGTATCCAATACAGATTTTCTGGCAGTAAGTCTCTTAATATGTGTATTTTTGTATCCTTTTTATTTTAAACAAACAAGTCAAATTTTAGATTGTTCCAGACTAGCCGAGTAGCGCCAGGAAGTGAGGTACAATCCTCTTACCATCTTAATGATACCATTGCTTTGCCCTTCCTTTTACAATTCTGCCTCTCCGATATCTCTAGTCTACTCTTTCTTCCCTCTGGTCCTATGTTCTATTAAGCTCACTTGTTTCTACCCATCAAAAAGCTTCTGCTTGAATTGCCTAATTAAGGTCAACTATGCCATGCCTTCAGAAACAGACAAACATAGAGCATTAACATACAGCATGAAACGTGACTGTATAATGACTTTTTAATGCAATTCTGTGATTCTTTCGGATTTTTTTAGACACATCGAACATTTCAACAAGACGCTCTTTGTTTATTTATTTAGTCTTGTTGCAATTGTTTATGTTTATCTTCTCTAGTCTTGTTGTGAACTATCAGAACTTGGAATTTTGACAATCTCCTACAACCTCAAATTTGAAACGGTTTTCAAGATAAAGAATGGGTTAGGAAATGAGAAAATGTTTTTTTTCTTTGAAACAGGAACCATGCAGCCCACCTAAACTTCCATCCCTTGATGATGTAGGACAGTTCCAACAATCAGTCAGCATTTGTCCTACACGGTTGGCTCCCATTTTCCCGCTAAACGCAACACCAAAAGGGCAACCTTTTCTTGATCCTCTCAGCCTTGTTATACAAGAAAAACACTCGGCACAATCTGGCCAGCTTCATGACATATCTACGAAGAAAAATGGTATGTTGCATCCAGTTTTAAATGTTTAATCAATTATATTTACGTTAAAGGCTGTGAAAAGTTTTTCTGCGTTATTGATAATAAATTTACAGCTTCTGGGCGGTAGATCAATGGGGGGAGGTTGAGCGCAGAGTATAATTTTTCAATATTTTGCCGTGGTTTGATGGTTCTATAGTCATAAGTTATTTTAAGTTGAAATCTTAAACAAAATCCAGCGTGAATACGAGAAATCAATGTAGATGCCTATTAATAAATTTGGGAGGGTTTGCCGCCAGAAAGGAGCATCAAAGGGCTTTCTGTTACGATGACTGCAGCGAACAATGTTAACAGGAAAGGTGAAATGATGACTGCAGCAAGCAATGTAAGCATGGATCACTAAAGCAAGAAGCCTAGTTCTAAAGATCTGCCTGCTTGTTCAACATTCAAGGCTAGGTTTCCACAGAAGATAACTTGGAAGACCACCTCTAAGCGGCACCTGCACCTTGAGTTCCCCTCATGTTGTTGCATTTTATTCCTATACAGACTAACATCTTAGACTGGTTGAGTACTCTGAAGTTGATGAAAATTGAGTATTTAACCTTTTTTCCGTGGTGATTTCCCATAAAATATTAACAACCCGCATTTATCTTTTTTCTTTCAGGAAATGCTCCCTTTAAAAACCCCAATGATGTTCGGGACAGCTTTGAAAAATTGTCGTCTTTTGAAAATGCTCCTGATGACATTGTTCAAGGCCTATCGAGAACACCGGAGTGTCCCTTTTTGCAAGATAAGACGAAGATTGTAAGTAATGAAATTAAGAAGAAAAGTGGAAAAGCAATTAAAAAGTTACGAATGGTCCAGGAAATGGAAAATGCGAATGAAACCGTGAAAGATTTGATAGGAGATTTGTTATCCGCTGAAAAAAATGATACAGTGATGTTGAATGGCAATAAAAATATACCTACAGGGAAATCCGGAATAATTTCTAGTTTCTGTGAAGAAAAATTGAATACAGGAAGACCCAGCGATGTAAGGCAAAGTCTGGACGGTGTTTTTGAAAACAGTGTTGAAAACACTCAAATTAATTTCAAAAAAATTAAACCAAATCAAGGATCAGTAAGTGAAGATTTCGAAGTTTCAATTCATGAAAAGGAAAAGATCAGTAAACAAAACGATGAATTTCTCAAAAAAATGACCGAAGGAAAAATAAGAGATGGTTTGATCAGCACGATGGTTAAGCAACCCGAATCATTTGATTATGAACAAAAACAGAAAAAAAGCCTGGAATTTAAGCATAGAAAGAAGATTCAAGGAAATTGTGAAAGAACTCGCAAGATTATGACAGCAAAATGCATCAGAATAGACGTTGAATCTGTAAAGAAGGGATATGCTAGCAGAAATGTTAGGCGGGCAGAAGAAAAATCAAAGAAAGGGAAACTCAAGTCAAGGAAATGCAACACAACGAAAAAGTTGGAGAAGAAGAAACCGTTAATTCACTTGTCTATTTTGCCTGGATTTGATAACTGCCTCAGCGATGATGCTTTTCGAGATATGATTTTAGGCAAGAGTTTGGATAAACATCCAAGACTTGATTTATCTACAAAAACACCAACCGAAAGTGTCAAAGAGAACAAATACATCAGTGGAGATATTTCTTCAATTGCAAAAGAAAATATTTCATTTTCCCTGAATGACAATGTTTTGTTGAACAATGGCGCGCCAGAGGAGTGTAGTGATAATAACGAGGCTTTAAATCGAGACAGGGATATTTCTAGTGATGTATTACAAGATGAAAAGTACCGAAGTATATTGGATTTTTACCCGAACGATACTGACCCATGCAAAGTGAAGCAGATTCTAGCTGAGATGCCTGAAGGCGAGTGCGATAGAGCTTCAACAGATCGTGGCAACAGAATCAGCTCAAGTACGCCAAAGAATAGCGTAGCTTTGGGTCACCTTACACCTGGGAAGCAAGTTCTTGAATCGGGATGCGATAGCAATAAAGACTACGACGTTGCAGGATCCTTTCCTTGGCAAAGTTGCCAAGAAGATACCTTCAAACGTATGACAGAGATTGCATTTGCACAAGGTGTTGGTAACAGTGCGTCTTCATATCGTGGCTCAGCTTGTTTTCCAAGCAAAGAATTCAGTGGACAGTTAGCCACAAGTCACCGAATGTCTGTATATGAAAGCGTTAAAAGAAGCAGTATTTCTACCCAGACGTCTTCTGATGATTCAGAATTCGGAGATGAGGATCTGCATGACTGGGTCAAGGGTACTCTGCTTGGCAAAGGTGCATATGGAACTGTTTATTTAGCTTTGACAAACAGAGGGCGCATGGTTGCTGTAAAGCAGGTGAAAGTTAATCGTTCAACCTCAAAAGAGGCTGAAAAAGTACGTATTAAATAGTTGTCAGACGAATTTCTTGCGTTTGATGTTCTCATTTTCTTTCTAGCCTGGAAATGTTGCTCGGTACGCATAACACCAATGTTTTCATTTCTACTCTTTTTCAGCTATGTGCATTATTGGCTATCTGTAAATATACCTATTACAAATTTAATTAGTGACGTGTAGTTTCCCTACTATTGGAATTGAATAGCACAATCATTGTCAGATACAAGGCGCCTATTTTTGTCTAAACTGATTGATGTATTTTTGATTTATCTATTTTTTGCTCAACTGTAATATCTCCAAATTTTCTTTTTGTAGCAATACAAGAAACTTCAAGAAGAAATTCACATGTTAAA
>JAACYV020253970.1:16846-32924 GCA_009936425.2 Chrysaora fuscescens | reverse complement strand
GTGCGACGAAATGGGGTATAGTTTTATGACAGTCTAGTATGGACAGTCCAAAATATTGACACCAGTAACAGCGAAGCTTCATTTGAATGTCTATACGATTGCAACGCTGTTGAGGTTGTAGCTTCAATAATGTATGATATACCGATCATAACAAAAATGTGTATTAATGGTGCAACAGAAAGGCTGGATTACATTTGATAAAATTGGAAACTTGAATGCGGATCTTAATTAATCTAAGTAGCGCAATGTTTCCCAAACTATTGTTAATAAAACAAAATGATGTTTTGAAATTTATCAGTTTTAAGGCGTGATTTACAACTCGAATTAAACTATTTCTGCTGGTGCTGTTTCTATTTCTTCATTTGCCCAAATCCTTTACTTTATTTTTATTTGATATTCTTTTAAAACCAGGTGCCGTCTGTGTTCATTGTCCAACTTCCAAGATTTGGAATGCAGAAAATATACAAACGAATAAGACTGAATTCACATTTAAACATTTCAAAAGTTATGAGCTCAGGTATGATCCATTTCTAGTCCCTTTAATCATCAGCATGTTGTCATTTGCGCTGCCTCGCATGAGGTACTTTTTATTGGATTCACGTGAGATTATCTTTGGACCGTGGGTTTTGCCTGCTCCAGGGAAGTTTTCAATATATACTTTTTCGTGTTGAAACATAAATTGTTATGAAATTACCAGATTATTCTCGTGAAAACTGGTCCTTTAAGTTAAGATTGAAAGTTATATTAGATTTTATAATAAAAAACCTTGAAATAGCTGAATCAAGGAATTATCTGATCTTGAAAGTTTTTGACTGGCCCACTTTCCTTTGAAGCATATGTCCTTGATAATTCTCCTGGCAAGAGTTGCTTGCAGCGGCCATGTTTTCTGTTTTCAACCTTCGTCGGCATCATCTGAAGTTGTGTAAGATATTCGGAATAAAATAAAATCGATTTGATTTTATTCGAGGTTTCGTTAGATATTCTTTTATTATTTTTGGATATCTAAAGCAATAGTTTTGGTTTGATACATGATTCGATATTCCATTAGATGTTCCATAAATGAATATCTAAATGAATATCTAACGGAATATCTAATCCTGTAACTCGGCCTTTACGCGTCGTTTATAGAGCTGTCATGGGAGTTCTCTCCTTATTTCAATGTTCAACAAAGTTTGAATATCTATTCCTCAAGTTTGATATTCGAAATTCATCTTTTCAGGCTGGCATTCATTTTCCTTTCCGTTCAGCTTTTCATTTGATTTAATTTCATTTAAATGCAATTATGAAATCGTTCTCGTTGTTTATGTTAGCATACTACTTCTGTTTGATGTGTACAAGAAGAAAGTGTTAACTGTAGAGATTGCTGTCATTCTTTTGGATTGGCCAATCAATTTGATTTTTCTTTGGAACTATAAACACATTCTCGTTGTTTGTCAAACTACTTCTGTTTGATGTTTGAGTAAAAAGCAAGGGTTTACTGCAGAGATTGTTGTCATTCTTTTGGCTTGGCCAATCAATTTAATTTTTCTTTGAAACTATAAACACATTCTCGTTGTTTGTTTTAGCAAACTACTTCTGTTTGATGTGTGAGCAAAAAGCAAGGGTTTACTGCAGAGATTGTTGTCATTCTTTTGGCTGGGCCAATCCATTTGTTTATCTTTGTGCTGAATGTGCAAACACAGTCCATCAACACTCTGATAGAAGAAGTCACCAACCCAAAGCGCTGAAGGAACCTTCTTCAAGAGCAGTACAGGATTCAGAAATCAATACCCTTGAGCTTTTTGCTATTGTCTGCATCAAGACAAGTCATTACGTCACATTTACAAAATGTGGAGAAGAACCAAATGAAAGATGGGTTTTCTTTGATAGCATGGCAGATAGGAGAGGTAATAATTTACTCAAATTTGATTGTTTTGTTGGGAATTTTGAAAAGTCATAGTCAATAGAAAACGAATTTTTATTGGCTAGGTTAAGATTTATTTCCTTTCTCTCAGATTTTAAAATTTTGCCTTCCAAAAGTCCAAAAGTCGCAATTTCTAGCTGAGATTGTGGTGCCAGACAGGGTTTGCTCGTCTTACAATCTGGGTATTTTCCTATCTTCCTCGCTAATGGCTATGATTACATAATACATAGAAAATTACGACAACAATTTCTACGTCTTTTCTAGCCAACAGCCAACTTTGGATCTCAACGCTTAAATCGCGGTCGCTTTTTCTTGAGATTCAAGCGAAATTTGTAAGGCACAAATTGTCTTAAATTGTTTTCAAGATGCGAAAATTTTTCCCTTCTGTTTTATCTATTTATCCTTAAAAGTGTTTAAAATGTCCAAGGCGCCCTCCGTTCTCTAAAAAACAGTAAAATGTGCCTTGCGTTAAAGTTCAAAGATTTCTGACAAAGGTCCTGATTCTTCGTTCTCCTTATTTTCATAATTTCCATTTGCAATTGTTTGTTTTTTAGGTGGACAAAATGGTCATAACGTACCCGAGGTTGTAGAGTGCCCGGAAGTGAAACAATGGTTTAACGAGAAGCCTCTGAGGTTCACAGAATCCGATTCAAAAAATGCACCCGAAAAGATCCTTCGGTTATTCGAAGATGCATCGTTGTGTTTCTATCGCAGCAATGACTTAAGTATCTATAAATAAGAATGCAATAGCATTTAGTAAGATTTTTCAAGAATTTGTGTTTGAAATATGATGTTGTAGTAGAGCCTTATCATTGGATGACTCTCGTAGTGCATTCCAAAGCTACAAAACCCCAATAGATCTCTATTTCTTGCAATCTTATAATCTTTCTCTGCCAATTGACAAAGCAATTCGTTGCTCAAGTGACCGGCAGATAAGTAGCTATAGCTAATTTAAAGTTTAGTACAGCTAATTAAAAAAATTGCACTAGCTAAGTAGTGGAAATATTTCGTTGATAATTATTCTTGATTCCTTTTTAATGTTTTCCATTCTTAAAATGTTATATTAAACCTGTTGTATATAAAGAGTCGTGTAGATGGTAAGGAGAATCAGGTAAAAGTTTGCGGCACTATGAAATTTTTAGATATGCCATTAAATAGAAATTTGATTATTTTAGTGCCACTCTTAGGCAAGGATTTGATTAGAAATGTTTCTACCACCCAAGTGAATTCTACCACTTGTTTTGTAAAGTATGAATAAAGTATTAACAGGACTGATGCACTGTACAGAAACTCGTGAAACTAAAGTTAAAATTGTATATAGGCACCATCCAATCCAGTTAGCTGCATGTTCACATCTATAGCTTTTCAATCAGAGATTTGGTACGGGAAAACGGTGATGCGTGAAAACTACTGTTTCAATCTTCTCTAGAGATCGAAACAAATCGCAGTTTTTGCTTCGAAGCACCTTTTTGAAAACTCAAGAAGTTAGTTAATAGTCGTAAATGTTGAGCCAAAATATGAGTGCATTTAGTTTTTGTTCTTTCATCGTTCTACTAATGTTATGCTTTTATAATTCAAAATCTACGGCATTGTTTAATTGTGTTGTTTATTACGGTGCATTCCCTTTACTTTGTAGTGCACCCACTTACTCCATTCAACTAGCCTATATGTAACGAGAAAACACTGGTCTATTTCTCCAGCTCTCCTTCAAAGGAACATGTAGGTAGATTTTAATGAAGAAACCACACCAATTTCGCGGTGCATTCCCCTTACCCTGTAGTGCAACCACATGCAATATCCAACTACCCTAGATGTAACGAATAAAAGCTAGCCGATTTCTCCAGCTCTTCAGAAAATCCATGTTTCACAAACTGCCGTGTGATTCTGGTATAAGAAGGGTCGTTTTTTTACCACTGCCACTTTCGATGGGAAACTTTATAACGTGTTCAACAGCATCAAAAGATAAAGTGCCCAGAATAATACCACCAACAAACTCATAATAATCAATATTATTTAAACGATGCAGTCATGAATTCAAATGAATTTAGTAAAATTTCCTAAGGAATAGTTAAAAATCAACAGTATTAATGAAGATAAACTTTATATGAATAATGACACAGTCAACAAAGGAAAGATATCAAAAAAATACTTTCAGTATGCAAAAACAAGGAACGGCTTAGCGAACTCTGAAATATGAAACGATTCTAGGGGCTCTGGGGTAAAAAACCATAACAGGGGTGTAAACAAGCAAGAGCTTGCAGAACAAGGAAGCGGTTTTAGCACGTTCATTTATTTAACAATAGTTCATAGAATGTTTGCATATTGAAAAATATGAAAACTATTAATTTCATTGACAGCAATGCTAATAAATAGTGCTTTAAACACAAACTAGCTGGTTCTTGTAACACTGCAGCATTTACTAGAAATCGAAAGGCAACTATAATCCTCGGTGAATAAGTGAAATAAAAGCTTAAAGTGGCGAAAAAAGCAGTTTGTAGATCAAGCTACCAATTTCTCTTTCTTTCGTTATGCAAAAATTTTAAATCTTTAGTAAGGACATCGTTATTTGGGAACGAAAACCGATGAGAATCAGCAAGATTGTGCTAGCTGTAGATTCGAAGTTATAAAGTGCACCTACAGCTGTCCTTTTTACACCACTCAATAATTATCATATTCCTAAGTGAAGATATCAAAATATAATCGATTGAGATACTGAATTATCAATAAAATGCTAAGAGTGAAAGGGTATAAACTTGGAATATATATATGCTGTAACAAGGAAGATTTTCAATCTCCACTGAAATAAGGAATCCCAAAGTCAACATGGTATTCTTCAAATGCAAAGTTTAAAGTACAATTTTATCAAAAATGATAAACTACATAAGTCTAGCCAAATTGATACCAAACCTCAGGGAAACCACTCTTACACTTTTCTATGAAACCATGCATTATGGAAAACCACAAGGGAATCAAGCTGTATAGGAAATAGCAGGAAAGGACAGAATTATTAAAATTATTCCATGCGCCGGGTTATTTTCAACTGCTTTTATAAGCCATGCAACGGAAGCCAATGTCCAGCATACTCTTCTTGTGTGATGAATATTCAATTAAAACAAACCAGACAAAAAGTGATCATTTGGAAATGAGGATTTTGTGCACATAAATATCATGTGATAACGATCTTGCCATAACATACTATACAATAGTGATAAAATACGACATCTCAGTAGGCCTTTTTTGTACTGCTGGGCGGTGTTAAAATACCCCCACACTGTACTGGACTAGTCCGTGGTATATTTTCCTCTTGGATTTCTTTGCTTTGTTTTTCATGAACCTGGTCCTATAAAAAGGGGTTAAGATCACGTCAAGACTATCAAAACAAAATCAAAAATTTAAACGGCAAATTGTCGTGTTTACGAGTATTGCTGAGAATGATAAAGTTTGTAGATTTTCAGAGAAAACGTGTTTGGTCAACCAATGATACGAATAAATTTTTCAAGAAAGTATGAAATTTTTAACACTTACCTTAGATTCAATAAATTTGATATAACAACACATTCAAACACGAAGAAACCGTTAAAAAATCTTTATTTAAACTGGATTTAGCAGAACAGAGCCATATCTAACTTTGTATTGTTTTATTTTTAGATCACACATGCCAGTAAATGCTAAACCTTAACAGCAGTAATTTAAGTTAAATTATGGACGGCATTTGAATGCCAATGACATCATTCCATAGCTGTCCAACATCCAACAAGCAAACAAGCAAAGAATAAACAACTTGATATATTTACCAGTAAAGAAAGACCACAATGGTGAACTTGGATATTGTGTGCATCTTCTGGCGGTATCTAGGAGAGTTACTCAAAATTTTAGAAATAGGAAAGTGAGAGCTAAACCATAACAGTTAAGCAAAGGCATACCTTGTCATATGTGAAATCACACAAAATAAAGCAATAAATTGTCATCAAAAGCTCTAAAAAAATTGAAGAAGGACACTTGTCATAATATTTGATCTCTTTTATAGCGTTTTGCATCCCAACAAGTGCCAGGAGCTAATTTAGCCACAGTATGACATTCATTTATCGAATGAAAAACTGGAGTGAGCTAACACTCTACCAGACTGCCAGTAACTGTGGCTTGGAAGGGTGCATCTTGTGGTGCAGAGGCAAGATTTGTTTAACAAAACTTACAGTATGAAAACTGATTACACAAGATACATCATCCCTAGACTCTAATTTGCTAAGACTAGGGGTAATTGAATAGTTATGGGTGAAAACATGGCAAAAAATACTGTTTTTAACACTTTGCTTCATGACTTATTAATTAGTGGTAATCTTGGGGTGTGTGAACACTCCTTCCAAAATTAAGGCAAAAATTATAGCCTGCTGGTGCGATAGTTAGCCTCGGTTTACCAGGCCTGAAGCAGGGTATATTCCTCAATGCTATTCATGTTTCAAATGATTTATTTATTTATTCATTTAGTAGTAAATTAGATCATCACAAGCTTAAACATAAATCAAGGAATATTTTTAGTTTGAGACTGTTCACAATAAAGAAGATAATTTCCTGCTCTGTCAATTTGGCAATGGAAAAAGGCACAATCTTCTCAAATGTGTTAATGCAAAATTTACCACTTCATTCAAATAACAAAAAAAATTGGCAGCATGAATAAAGCAGACAGAACGATTCAAGTTAAGTCTTGAACAATGTTCTTTTGTGCTTTTGGTGATTTCATTGGTTGCTAAATTTATTCAAATGTTATGTTTGGTATAGATTGTTCTGATATCATTCATTGTAAACTGAGGGTGGATCTTCTTGAAGCAACCCCAACTTTGCACTGGCCCCCAAGTGCAAATATCAGACAAATTCAACAAACATTGTATATATACCATACAATAGGGTTCTCTACTGCAGAAGGTTTATTTGTATAACAGAAGAAAAGAAAATTACCTTGTCAAACTGTTTTATTTGGTATAATTTTTGCTGCCTTGTGATCTGAGCAAACGGAGTCAGCCATTCCATGCATTCACACAGTTCATTCAATGAGTGACCTAAGAATCAAGAAGTTAGAATTGTCTCAACATCAATTACTGATGTTACGTATTAGGAATACAGTAAGAAGATGAAAACCCACTAAAGTAACTGTCATGCTTTTATGTTGTTTTGTGATGGCTTGCTTATAAACAAATTTTAGACTAGGTGGTCATTAGCACTAGTGCTAACTGGTATCAGTAACTATAAAGGCATCCAGGAGGAGTCCGGTTCATGAGCAAATTATGATGCTTTAGAAACCAAATTAGCAAGCAGCTAGCTAATACTAAATATGACTAACCTGTAACGGCTGTAACATCGATTTGTGGTAGCATATGATGAACACATGAAGATGCAATTATACTATATGGATACTTCAATGCAGCTATGTCCAAGAGACAGAGATCTATAAGCTGAAATAAAAAAAACCAAACATCCAAGCTTTGTAAATCTCAATAAACAAATGAAATTACACAGGCATGCATGGTGACAGCTTTATGACATAGATATATCATAATAAGCCCACTTTGAGATCATTGCCAATCTGAGACGGCAAACAGACTTTCAGATGAAATACAGAAACTATGCAAAACATTACTTTAAATTCTGAATTCCGATTTAAGACTCTATAATGGTTATATCTATATATATCTTCTTTCATCATCAATCTGGCCTCGTTTAATCTATATCAAAATGAAGAACGGTCTAAGGAAGTCAGAAAAATGACATAAGGTGTAAGGTTTTCAGTTGGAAATGAAAATTAAGTTTCCAATATGGCTGTTTGGCGTGCAATTGTTTGGGACCACTTCATTGAACAGAAAAGGAAGACATGTAATGCCTTAGCATAGAAATGCAGAAAAAAAGAAAATAGGATAAAGCTTTACCAGAAGTGACCTAAGAGGATACTGATATTGAAAGCTCAAGTGTAACATATCAAAATTGACTTCTTTGTTTTTAGTTCAGGAGTTCAAAATTTCCATATTGTTTATCCTACCTGAGAAACTCTTGACAGTTGTAATGGGCATTTTAAATCTGGAAATTCAAACTTAATGTCAACTTCTTTTCGTCTTTTGATGTTTTCTGTACTACTGTAATGATTTACTTGAAGGTATGTCATCAGCCATGAGTTAGCTGTAACTGGGCTTAACTTCCATTTCAGAGACTAAACAAAACGAGAATCCTCGATTAAGTGAAATGAAACAACAACTGTCCTGTGACCACATAAGACCAAAAATTGTTAATACATTTTGCTATAAACAAAAAACCCCACACAACTGACCCACTACCATTTTTGGATCATTTTGGCACAGGAAACAGTACTGTTTTCCCCTGTACAATTATTGTATCAAGATATTTCAAACCCCTTCATGCATTAATGCTTTCCACAAGCAGGTAAGCAACTGCCCCATCGCACATCTTAGTGTTTGTTAAAAGGATCTTAAGAGTAATATAAAATTGGTGAAAGTTTCAACACAAACCTGAAGAATTAAAAGCTCCTGTTTCATTATCTCATCACATGTACAAGCACTATCTGTTACGTATGCAAATTCTGAAATTTTTGGTGGATATATTTCCTAGATAAAGACAAGATAAATTTCTTTCAAACAAATAAATAAACAAACCAAATAGAAAAGAAATTACAATACAGAATTAATTTGTTTATCAATGAAAATATGAAAATCAGTTGTGTCTTAGTTTTCTGAAATCTTATTTATTGTAACAAATATTGCTTATAACTTTTATCAATTTCATTCAGTCATTCCAATATTTAAGTAATATATAGAGTAGCAGCACATACCTCAATCTTGGAAGCTATAAACAATGCTGTTACTCCTATAAGCTGCAATCTCTGTTTGGCAATGTTATTTATTGCTGCAAGATATCTGTCAACAAAATCAACAGCCAGATGGAATGTTTCCCTGTGTAACCTGTAAACTTCACACACCTAGGCACAAAATGAAAGCAAAGGACTAATAAGAGAAAGGGATTGAAAGATAACAGGTAAGCTCAACAAAAAATGTATAAAAACATATTGTTCTAAATAAATCTTAAAATTTGTAGTCAATGCAGATGACACCATGTGACATAGGGAAACAAGATAGAGAAGCAAGAGACTTTTTGTGGTTAGTTTATGTATTCGGAAAAATATAAAAAAATTTTCATGCTATTTACGAATACAGGAAAATAAAAATATACGGTATTCAAAAATGAGCCACAGCTATTGGTTGCTATATGAGGTCACAACAGTATTTCCCTATCAAAAGTTAATTTAATTTCGTCAACTTCAACGCAAAAAAGACTATTTCATTGACACAGCAAGCAGTGATTAAAAAACAAGCAGAGAAAAAGAATTTGGTTTGCTTAAAAAACAAATTTGGCAAAAGTATTCGGTTTGCTGATTTGAGGAAAACTTGTAGAAAACTCACTTCAATTAACCAGTCAAGTAGGATTGATCTCATTCTAACTTGCAGAGAAGGGTGCTTTTTGAGATAATTTGGATCTCGCATGTAATCTTTCTCTTTTATTTTCATTGCATCCCAGACATCTTCCGGGTCTGCCCAAACCAGGTCAGGTAAAGGAGACTTCCGTTTTCCAATAGGTTGAAAACATTTTGATGTTTGGGTTATTAAGGTTGAGAAATCAGCTACACAATGTTGATTTATTCTATTAGTGTAGCTTCGCAAAGTTTTTTTTCTTTTAATATCTTCTAAGCTTTTATTTCTTGGACTATCTAATAGTTCATTAGCTTCCAAAGACAATTCTTGCAGAGAGCACTGAAACAAAGAAAATTTTCTTTTAATTGTTTCAAATAGCAAGAGATATATACACTATGTAACTGGGGGTGCAATTTACAAAAAGCATAGGAAGCCCTTCACCCTAGCAATTCAAAACTTAATGAACATAAATCTCTTTATTACCAACTAAATGTATTTTAATTTTGCAGTATTGTCATTGTATTTCCCAATTATATAAAGATTGTCTGTTTCATTTTTCAAATGAAATAAATTCAACTTCTTTCAATAAATTTTTCAAAGAGCTCATTTTACATTAATGCATTGATTAATAAACATGCCAATAAAATTTTGTAAGCAGGCCAACCCATCTTTCATAGTATTTTGAGATTTGTTTACATCAAATAACCACAATTTGGGTGGACATAAAATTTTCATCTACTTACCTCAAGGGAGTATCTAATCACTTTCGACCTAGACCCCTTAGAAACCACTCATGTTTGCAATGTCGCTTAGGATAAAGTTGACAAATGAAAAACAGACTAAGGCCTTCAGTTCTTGTATTAAATGTTGCTATATCCTATTAAAAAATTTCTCGGGAAATAATATTCACAATTAAAGCTTATGTACCTCCTCCACTAGTATGTTTGCAGAAGCCTTCCCAACATTTACATCCATCGGGTTTTGCAAGCAGCTTCGTTTCAAATCATTCCCCGGGCAATCCTACGGAAAAAGTGCTGTTAAAACCAGGATAACTATACATTATCTCAAGAATAACAGCCTTATGGAAGGACAGAGTGCGGCAAAATGTTGAAAACCTTTTCAAAACTATGTAGGAGATCCAAACAAAGAAAGTATAAAGTCATACCGAAGTGCTGGTTGCCCGCCCTTTCCTTTTCCTTACTTCAGTTGTTCGAATAATATGCTTGGTATTTCGTCTTGTTCTCGGTTTTGAATCCAATCTGCAAAAAAACATTCAAATCTGTAAATATGGAATATGTAGTTCTATGTAAAATCGAAAAATAATCAAAGGATTTGCGAAACAAGAATGAACAGAATAGCCTAGGGTAGGCACTCAATCTGGACTATTCGTTCACATCAATCAAATAATAAAAGATATTCAAGTCAAAAAAGTTTGCAACCTTTACCTTGAATTCATAATTTAAAAAGGTTAGTTGATATGTTTTTCGAGAGAAGACTGAGCTGCTGTGCTGAATAAACTGACTGAAGCTTTGTAAAAGTTCAGAGATTTTCATCGAGTCATGCAACCCACTCTTTGATCAGCTAAGGATAAGAATGAAAATACTTTCTTGAATGGAAAGTTCAGCCTGTTTTCGCGCTACACGAAATGCATGATGTTAGCGCCAAAGATTCACCAATCAGAAGCACCCTTTCCATAAACAGACACTTAAGACAATGAAAAAAACCCGCCAGCGCCAATTTTAAAAATGTAAACACTGCCACGTGCAGCGATCTGCGATAGAAAAGCACCACGTGGTCCGATCAAAAATTGAACTTAACATTTCACTATTCGAAATTGTCATTTTTAACGGGTTAGTTTATTGCCAATAATTTAACATTTCTAAATCAAAGTACTTAATATATCTGATATTCGGTTAAACATTAAACAAGAAGATAAGATTGTTGCTAAATTTTTCTTTTCCAAAATCAATTTTCTTTTCCAGCTTTTTCCAAAATCATATAATAAACATCATAAACTACAGTAGATGCATAGCTTCCTCGGACAAATTATTGATTTTTTAAAATGCGAGAAATTTAATAAATTTAACTGACTTCTCTATAGCCAAAATTACCCAGCTTGAATTCTAACTGGGAAGTTTGCAGAAAACCTTTTCTTGTTTCAAGACCAAACAATTATGTATCAGTTACTTTTATGTTGTTTCCAAATTCAAAAGAGGGTATGAAATAAATATAAAGATTCTGAGCATTCTGCACATGTAATACCGTACGACCTCTGATAAATAACTAATATGTAAATTAACTTTGCTCAAACTCAATTATTAGTTAAACAAAGACTCTTGATGAAGTAAATATGTTGTTTAACAAAGGAAAACCTGATTAGGCAGGATATCATATTGGTAGAAGACAGAGAAATAAAGAGAGAAATACATGTTTTTAATAGTCATTAAATAACAACACCTACATTCCAAATGATTACACTTTAATGACAAGCTGAGAGATGCAATTTTTACTCTAAAATCAAGCTTCCATAATATTATGTAGATTTCAACAACATATACTTTCATAAATTTCTAAATGAATCAAGGATAATAACCCCAAATTACTAAATTGTGCAAAAATTAGGTCAGTTAGCTTAAAATATTAACTGGGGTTTTAGGGTATATTTTCATTTCCTTGGAAATTGCAAACAGCAAATGCTTCAATAATTCTCTAAAACTGTGATTACCTAACAAAAGTATATCTTATGTAATATACCCATATCTATTTAAACAGGTGCAGCAAATAATTACTGTTTTGTGATATAATATTGATGTTTGTGGTCAGAAGTTAACAAAATGAAATAAAAATATCTAGTAGAGCAAAAGAAAATAGTCTAAGTTAGCAAAATTTTGCTATTATTTCATTAATGAGGTTTTTACTTCTTGGATGAAAGCTATTTCAATTCCAATACAGAAAATTACATATGGTAAATTAAAATACAAAGTTAAACAAAACTGTGCCTTTTAAATGATGGCTGGTGCAACTAAGGTTTCTGACTCTGAATTGTCATTCACTGCCATATCACAGAAAAGAAAACAAGCGTGTCTGTCACAGTGGCATCTATTCAAACCAAGTTTTAGTTGTCCTGTCAGACTCATCACCAGCCAGTTTGCCTGTATATGTAACTATTTTCCCATCGATGAGATGAGCTTCATAACATAAGAACAAATTCAAAATACTTTATAAACTGTTAAAAATATCAAGATATAAACCTGCATAGTGATGATAAGTGAATGGCAAAATATTAAACTGGTAATCGTCAGTTCCAAACTCACAGTCACTCATACATAAACTGACCAGTATATTCATACATCATTGTAAACAAATTCAGTTCTTCTTCTATAAACAGGAGCTGAGCTAAAGGGGGAGAGCCAGTGAACTGATAGCTTGCCACCAAAAACACTCTGTAAGCGCGTTTGCCTGAAAAAAAATGGAAATCAAATTTTCTAATCTTCCAAGTTATTATACTCAAAACTACAACTATTGCTATGGGCAGTCTCTGATTTAAGATAAGGTATAAAGCTTAGCAATTTAAATTTCAAGAATAAACAATGTAGTTCATTTAATATAGTTTTATATTCAACAGCTGATTGTAAAACTATAGGTGGTGATAATCATGAGACTGACTAAGAATAAATTTTTATCTTACAAAACATTTAAACTTATGTAATTTAAGCAACAGGTTTTCTATTGCAGGGCCCAAAAATAAAATAATCATCATCAGTTTGAGCTTGCTTGCACAGAATTGACTCTTGCAACTTGAAAGCCAACTGTTTTGTCTGATAGATATCAATAATTAAAGTGAAATAGTTTCTCTTAATGATCATTTTTAATTCCTTTGAGTGAAAACAAAACCCATGTGGTAGTGCCTTATGCAGTGTATTCAACAGTCTAACAGCCCAATCACCTAAGAAAGGTGACTTGTCTTCTTGTTGTGGATCTAGTAGTCAGATAGTTTCCTCTCAACAAGGCTCAGAAAGGATTGTTGCAGAAAGAAATCTTAGATTTAGTAGTAGCATTGTTTTGGTACTTGACATAAATAATAAATAAGTTATTAAGTTTTTAATGCAGTCCTTGTAAACCATCCCCCTGTCCCAAATTGCATCAGATCTAAAAGATCTCCATAAATCTCTACATATGTCAATTGTTGTCTTGTTTGCAATTTCTACTCTAAATGATAACTACTTGACAGAGCTTTAAGAATACTTAATTTAACAAAGCTTGATGTCAATGATCTTTTGATTAATTAGCAGTTTTATTCATTGGACCTTCTATATAAAACCAAAACGTAAGAATTATTCTTGCAATTCTGGCAGTTTTCAATAAGAATAATGCTAACGATTTCACATACTAAGCAGAAAGATCATTGGTGCACATAAGTAATGTAACAGTGAAAATATCTAAAATCTAAAACCATGCATTTCATTGTTTTTTTTTCATGCTGAAAAGAACATACTGAGGCACGACAAAGTAGGAGGATTTAAATATATTGTACATTGACTTTGTAATGCACTGACAATTCAATGAAATGTATGTGGAAAAGGTAGTCTGAGAGCTTCCACAACTTCTCATATTTCAAGGTGCTTTGGATCTTCAAAAGGCGAAGGAAAGGCAGCTGTTTAACAAAGACAGTGAAAAGAACTGGGAAAGCCCAACTTTCTTAAATTTTGAATGTCAACAGAGGCAAGCATAGGAGT
The DNA here is from genome assembly GCA_009936425.2 of Chrysaora fuscescens. Classification (NCBI taxonomy): domain Eukaryota; kingdom Metazoa; phylum Cnidaria; class Scyphozoa; order Semaeostomeae; family Pelagiidae; genus Chrysaora; species Chrysaora fuscescens. The sequence goes on along the minus strand of JAACYV020253970.1, from coordinate 18,816 downwards.
TCAAAGAAAGCTTATAGCGACAAAATACTGTTAAACTGCTTATATTATAGCTTTAACCTACCAATTACCATCTTTTTCACGCTTTTCTTTCTTCAGATTTTCAATAGCCTGAAAGAAATGTTGTCAAATCTTTGATTAGGTCTAAATGTGTCTTAAACATGTATTAACTCACAGCTAATTCAACAAGATAAAGATTTAGAATTGTCTACATAAATAAACAATGAAACACGGTCATTATCATCACCATCAGATTTAAACTTACACAAAATGGAATTTTTTGTATCAATATTTAAAATTCCCAAACAAAATAGAACTTTTACCTAGAAAAATTAGCTGCAGTAACAAGAAAACTGCTTCATTCTATTCTCTGGTTCAAGTATTTCAGTTGAGGATTTGTCAAGGGTTTTCATGTGGCATTTCAAGTTAACCATAATGGGAAGAGTTTTTGGAAGTGAAGAATGAAGAACACAATCTTAGCAAACCACAATAGGACAAATTTTAGACTCTCTGATATGTGTTAGAATTCACCATTTTATCAGATATCTAAACATCCCAAAAAGGATATTATGAAAATTACACACTACAAATGGCCAGGGGTGGCGGGCAATGGTATTAATGTTATTAGTCTAATACAACTTTTCAACAAATAAATGTTGAAAAGGCATTCAGAGATGATGGAAACCTGAAGACGAGTCAAGCTCGAAAATATTTTCTTTAAGTACATTGTCGTTTTTTAAAAATAATTGATTCAATCATTCTACATACGATGTACAACAAGCACTACGAATTTTATTCAGAGATGATGTTTTGAGTCAAAGGTCAAATTGCTTTGTGGACCATTACGATTCCAGGATTCCATGAATCCAGGAATATCATTATTTCTCTTTTCAAATGGCGATATCTTCTTTTCGGCTTGTACCGTGTTGAAGGCACATGATCTTTAGAGCCGACCCTTATCTCATTGTCACGTTCGCTTCAAAAAAGGGCTCCATCAGCCAGGATACTAGTTTTGGATTTCTAATAACGGGGCCAGCTATCTGCTTTATACGCTGTTCTGTTGTTTTTACTGATCTTATGAAATGAAACGTGTTTTGAGAAACCAAGGGAAAGAGCATCGATGGGGTGCTCAAATTGATTTTTATTCGTATCAACACAAGGAAGACTACCACCACTAGCACACATACAACGTCTTTGGTTAAAAAGAATATGGTCGACCTTGTCTGAAAGTCACTATAGATCAAGTAACTCTGTAAATGAGACATTTCCCTGGATATGTGGAGATGAAAAAGGGAACTCTTTTTCTGTTGGACTTGTTAAGTTGTTGGTGATTTTCAACAGTGAATTTCAAAAAATTTCCTTAAAAGCTGTTCTTTCCTTACTCTCGGGTCAAATAAATGGGACAAAGGCAGCGTCGACAACGTTATTAGAATCTCGATCTAAATAACGCGCCTTTTGGTGGCTTATTATGGAAGGCAATGATGCGATCTGATGGGTTCAAACAGCTGTTGGCTTCAATCCATTTGCCCCTGATTTACTTGGCCCTTAAAAGCTGCTAATATTTTAGGTATGATTAAGGAATAACATTCTGAAAATGGGGTTAAGGGAAGGATCAAGGGGATTTTAACATCAAAATTACCAAGAAAATCATGCATGTGATATATACACACTAACGTTGGAACAATAAATTAAATATAAATCTTTAAAAATAATTGATTTCTTTGGAATACCGTACAGTACATGCTTACCATGTCTGTGGGATATTTCAAATTAAAAAATCAAAAAAAAGATTTTCAAGCGACAGTCTCTTGATCTTTCTAGAAAAAATTACATCAATTCTTAAAAGAGGAGTTTCTGAAAAGCTAGAGCACGCTCTGCTGGCCTTCCGCAAACTAATATCACTCTATTTTGGGTGCAAGCCACTCCTGCGAATTGCCATTATTCAGGAAAAATGCACTTGTCTTATAACGACT
>JAACYV020253859.1:0-10443 GCA_009936425.2 Chrysaora fuscescens | reverse complement strand
AGTAAAATGCCCTTCACAGTAATTCTTTAGAAAACACATAAATTTCTGTTCATGTAAGAGAATTATGAAGCGGCCGATCTAGAGCTATCATGAAAACCGAGTGAAAACTAGAGAACGAATCCAAATATAAGAAAGCCAATCAGAATTTTGAAAGCCAAACCAATTAAAAGAAAGACCAAACACACCACATTTGGCTAAAAAAACTGTTTTAACGAACGCAGTATGAGAAAACTACAGTAGTTCAACATAGGCTTAGAGAGTGTCCTAAATTTATTTTGATTACAATAAGGAATGAAGACAAGATGAAACAATAAACTCCTGCTAATATAGCTGTAGCATTTCCTTGAAATTGAGAGAGTCTCGCTAAGTGAAGCAGTTTCGCTAAGGAAAGTTCACACGGTGTAAGATTGAGAGGGAGATTGAGCGCGCTTCTATGATGGGAAGAAGTGCATTGGTCTATCGAACAACGAAAACCAGACACGCCAAGGCGGCTGAAATTATCTCTCGTCTGAAATTCAGGATTCACCGTATGAAAAATGCACAGTTCGGTGTGACGTTGTGGAGGAAAATAAGGCCAGGAAAAGCAGATGGTCTGCGATCGCGCAACCGCAAAATAGTTATTCACAGTTGAATGATACATGCTACTGCATATTGATTTCCCTTTTGAAGAACTTTCCTTGGTCGACAGCCGTTTGTTCTCGGTTTCTTTTAACTTTATGCCTCCATATACAGTAATTGAATATCAAATTGATTCCCTGCTTATGTTTCAGGTTTCGAGGGCAGCTGGGTGGACAATTGTTCTAGCATTCATCTTGTCTAATCCTATTGTCGAACTAAAAATCCTTTATGTTCGATTAGTAAATAAAACGTTCACACGAGAAATTGATCGAGCCAATTCGATAGGCATCTAAGATAGAACTCTATTGTTGATAGAGAACCTTTCATATAACAAACCGTCTGAATTGCACAATAAGACTAACCTTTTCGCGATTTTTCGCGATAAGAAATCAGACAAAGGCTACGGTCATGATAATACGCGATTATGAAGCCCGCAATTTTCGCGAAAACAATCAAGTGATTGTGACCTAAGTCCGCGAGCATTTGAGAATTAGGAATCAGCGGATATTACGCCCAAATATGGCTTCTTGGAAATCACGTGCAGTGTCTCTTGAAAATCAAATGAAAAGAAACATCCTTTTTTTTAAAGAGATTTAATATCCATATGACAAAATATCAACTTACTAACTAAAAATGGGAACTGATGAGGGGAATTTGTTTCGATCAAAGTTGCCGTAGGCGAAGGGAAATGATAATATTTTGACGTTCCGACTTTAACGCGCTCATACCATACGAAAAGCAATGAAGTTGATCAACCGCAGTAGTTGCTCATAGAACAATCCATCGAAAACGAGGCTACAGAAATGTGAAATCACCCGCTTCAAGAACGGATGTACCCGACGAAAGGAAAGCTTCAAAGTTGTACAAAGTAGAAAACAGTCAAATAACATACCCAGACAATCCATGTGTAGCAAAAAAGAAGAGTTGCAACGACTCGATTGGCAAGAACAAGACGGAGGAAACAATGTTGAATCGACGAAGTAAAGCAAAAAGTGATTGAAAGTAGCAGAAGCGTTGAGGGTCACTATAGACTATTAAATAATGCAAATCTATGCGTGGGACAAAATCTATTGCAACTGTACGGAAATTGGAAGATAGACATCGCCCGAATTAGAGTGTGTACCGCTGGAAATAACAGAGATCAAGCTCGGCTAAGCATATAACTAGCGAGTAGTCATTGAGAGGAGTGAAATCAAGAGAGCATCACAGCATCTTAATGTTTCGCTACAATCGGACACAGTTAGCTTCAACAATAGGCCCAAGCGCAGATGGTTTGGCGATTGATAAGGTTTTATGACATGCACACTGCAAACTCCTGTGACCTAGTCACCGAAATTCATAAGCAATTACACACGAAACGCCATCATGTGTTCATTACATTTCAAGTCATGTGCACTGAAAAGAGCGGTCCCGAGCTGCCAAACATCTTAACACGGGGTTACGTCATTGACATGAGCAAGCTCCAAGGTTGAGTCATAGCTAGTTGCCAAGATGATTAAGATAACAGCACAGGGTGACCGGAGTGGGACTAGAAACCCGCACGTGAAACATAGCAGTTGCGGAAGAAGAAAATGAACCAAAGGGCTCCCATGTTACCTTAAAAGGGAACCCAAGGGAACTGTCGTCTTTGGGGGGTCTTGACAATGAAGGGGGTTGCTATCCGACGGATACCAGGTTCGAAGCAAATCAATTCTGTAAATATATATTTTGATCCCACGCAGCTCTAAAAATAAACAACCATATTTTAACAAATTTGGTGAACCAACTTTGAACCCTACAGATTTTTTTTCATCCAAGGCTGAGAAATTCTATCTTTTATCTTATGGAAATTTGAGTTCAATCATCTTGCTCATTTGGTATCGAGTGACTGTTAAGGAAAATGTTAAGAAAACTTCGACTTTTATTAGCTACCTGTTAGCTTAATTGACGGCACCTTTAATTAAAGAACACCAAAGGTAGACAATATCGATACTGAAATAAAATAAAAAATTGACAAGAAACGTTGCTGGTACGACTGGAATATAAGATACTACTTAAATTTAACTATATGTTTTAAGTTAAACGAGCGAATGCATGTGACTTTGTCTTCACTAGATTTGATTTATGCACGAAAAACTCATGGTTTTGACCCTAATTCTGTTAAAAGTTGGTTTCCAAGTTGTGAATGCTTAGACTGGACGCGTATCATTTTCGACGAAAGCCACAAAATTTGTTTTTAACAACCGAAACACCATGTGCGCTAGCCTTTGCACAAGAGTTTTTGGAAGCGAAAATAAATTCAGGTAGTCTAGAACACAAGAGACCGCAAGACTCTCCACTACGGATTCAGAATTAGGTTAGGATTTCACAACGAATAGGCCAGATGCTCGCTGGTACGACGAATCCATCAACAAAACATTGAAATTAAAACGGGTAGTTGAAAAATTAGGCTAAAGAATGACAGGTTTTCTATTTATCTAGAGGCGACAGCAAAACCCGTTGACCAAACGGGAACTTTTGTATAAATTTCAAAAGTCTTTCCCTTCAGGTGGTATATTTTTGGTCCCGGAAAAGATCAATAGTTATCAACAAGTTAAACTTCCCATTCTTCCTAAGTTGTATTTTCTGTGTAAACCTTGTGAAATTACTGACTATAGCTTATATCTTGATTTAGAAACGTTATTTCTTTTGAAACTTAATAAATCTTAGCTATAATTTGGTAAACTATGGTTAAATTTTATTTGTCGAATTTGTTAGAGCGTGGTGACTTATAAAAACCAAATAGTCGCTTCTGTATTGATCAGGGAGGGAATAAAAATGAAATCATCAGCTTACCCACAAAATTAAAACCTTAAATATCGATATCAACAACATATCGAAGGAAAACACAAGGACCATTGTTCATAAGCTATTGTCTTTACCCAATGAGATCTGATGTGCATTGTGTTCTAGAAAAGACAGCACACCTGTCCCTCCTTTAGAAGAAAACAATTTCAGTGACCAGCAAAGACAGGATACAAAATTAACCGTAGTACAAGATTGGAAGTTGCTAGTAAAAATAGCGAGAAATCTCATTCTATAACATTTAAATCTTTGCCCGTTTATATTTGAATGATTCCAAAAATATACATTGTTAGTCCTAAGTAATTAAATGTTGAATGGAATATCTGCCACGATTATTTAGACTTATTTAACGAATTTAATATCCTTGGAGCGTAAATCAAGCGGATATGAAATAAAGAAAGTGGGATTTGGGATTTCCGCTAGGCGCGTGCCATTCACGTTTAATGTACGACCGTAAACCATGAAACCTTTGGAAAATCCATTTTTCTGTATCATTATCAATGAAAATACTATGCTCGCAAAATTTGTAAACATCCTCATCCTTAATTCATTTAAATTTGAGTAAACATCGGGAGAAATTTTCGACATGATCATCAATAACAAAACTTCCACGAGTAAAGCAAAGCCCATGAAAAAGCAAGCATATAAATTACTCAGACTATAACAACTATAAATTGAGAGATAACGAACTGGTATAAATTGTGATGCTTTGAGGAGCAATTTTATTAAAATAAGAAAAGCGTAAAATACGAAATAAATTCAAGTTTTGTAAATACCTTCTTTGCCATCATTGTACAGATGACTTTGTTGCTGATAACCTTGGTCGTTGTCATTGAAGCCACATATTGTGATATGGTCAGAGTGATATGGCGAAGAAGAGTGACTCAGACTTTCGAGTGGTTTGCAGGGTGGAGGACTTGGCTTGGGCTGTATGCTCGCATGTCCCTGGATACAGTTTTTGTCAGTGAAGAAATTCGGCGACGCCATGTTACGATTGCCAAGATCAGTGAGAAATGGGATAATATCGTGAACATCCTCGCCAGTGATCGTATCAGGAACAACTTGAAGGTTGCTGTTCGGACTTTGCTGTATTTGAGAGTTGAAATTATAATTGTTGTTATAGTTCAGGCTCATGATGCTCGGCTCCATCATCTTGGAATTTCTCATCCTCTGCGTGCTTTTTTCAGGGGTTGAAGGTGGCGTGGGAAGCCCAATGTTCAGAGGCATTTTCTTCCAGATATCTTCAGCAGATGTCATGCTACTGGGGGTGAGAATATCTTCATAGAATCGTTCAGGATTAACTGAGAAATTATGACAATTCTCGTAATCGAGTCCGTCTTCGTACAACATAACTGGTTGTATCGCCGCTTGGCCTGGGTATGAATGAATCTGCAAATGAGACAAAAGAGCATGTTTGAAATAAATACACAAAATTACCAAGCATTTACTTTCACTACAAAAAACTACCCGATATACAACAAATCGTCTACAGGCACAGAATCATTTTCCACTTCAAAGGGCAAAAGAACTGGGTTGGAGATACTTGGGCTTACCGCGTATTTTCAAAATCTCAACAGCTTCTGTCAGCCCAACTGGTCTGCGGTACTTCTCGAAAGTAGAAAGCTGCTGTCCAATCTCGCTGGTGGAAGCAACGCGCACTCGATGAAAAGAATGCGAAATGTTAGCAACGGTTCACTGACTCCTATTATATCAAAAGTCATAGCTGCAATCTGATTGGCCGCGCCGGCCCGAATACTCGCTATCAATACACCTGCGTAAAGATATATGCGCAGAGAAGAGAAACTTCGGCCTTTGTTTGCAGCACAGGTTCGAGTCAACAGGTCGCGAAAACTGCCCATTTGTAACTCTGATTAATTTATTATATTTTTTAAAAAGACATGAAATATACTCTATAACAAACCAATCAGTATGAAAAATTGTTTTATAACTCTTCTTATTATATAGCCAACAACTCGATCATTAATACGCTGATTACTTCATGTTTTCGTCATAAATAACTTATGAAGGTAATCATATTAAAACATTTTCAATCCGTAGTGCGAGATTTGATATGAAATTGGTTATCCATATCAAAACACTTATTTATGCTCAAAAATCGCTCAGACATTTTTAGTGGCAAAGAAAACAATCGCACGCTTGCATAAAATCCCAATTCTACAAATATCTGACATTTTCTGACCGATCAACAAAATATTTATCCTATATGTTTTGTCTTTTTCTTTCTTTAGTTCTACTATCCTATATATATGCAGTTGACGAGGGCAGGAAATGATTGTATTTGCTATAGTTTTTTGTGTTTTAGGAGAAGTTCTGTCCTAAACTTACAAAAAAGCAAACATATTATAACATTATAGATTTGATAAATAATTTAGATAATATTCCGGTCTTCATCGTGAAATGCTGAGCAACGTGATGACGTTATCTAACCAACCATGATTGTAAATAAGTGGATTCAGGGAGGGTTTGCGGGTCTTACAGAAAGGGGGCTCTTTATCGACCAAAACAAGACGCTGACTGGTTTCTTTAGGTCTATAAAAAGAGGGTGCTTTCTCCCTTGCCCCACACTCGTCACATCAAGACGCATATCGCATATTCTGAGATAAAAGCGTCTTCGCGGCGCAGGAGATACAAACAACCCTTCCCAGCCCAAACAGCGTCCTTATAAACCGCGCAAAAATTGGCACGAAAACCCAGACTTGCTTCGTGAGAAATACCAAATTGAATTTTCGATTAGTCAGTTCTGGCATTTCAAATCAGCTATAGACTGTAGTGAGAGGAAACCGCTGACCCAGTCTGAAAGGCTCTTCTATTGGAAGAGCAAGTCTTTTGCTAATGTCTATTGTTATGCGTATTGTCCAATTTCATTGCTTTAGCCCGCAAACACCTGTCCAGCACAGAGACTACTAGGAGATGAAGAGAGTTCAAACATTACTGTCTAAATTGTTTTGCTAAAATGGGTCCGACCATGGAAATTTCAGATTTAATTGCGCCTTATCACGGGGGGCTTGAGTTTTCCTAACAGCTCTCAAGTTTAAGGGGGGATACAGTTATAACATGGATATTTTGTAAATATTAGCAAGAACGTAAACTAGCTTGGAATAAACAATTTAAAAAAAGCTCAGAATTGACTTAATCGAAAGTTAAATGATTGTTAACTGTTTGTGGTAGAAATGTTGTCTCCCTGACAGTACTTAATTAATATTTGCCAAAGTAGTGACTAAACGGATAGCCTAAAAGGCCGAAAACTAACGAATGGACGACTTTAGGTGTTTAAAGATTCTCTAATAATGATAATGTATTATTACGATTTGCTCTAGTGCCCGAACTAACAGCTCAGTTAATACATAAATAAATAGATTTATGTTAGCTACCACACACAGTATCAATAATGAAGAATACCTCAGCAAAAAGGGGGAACTTATCCACGCACAGGCAGATATTTAGCTGATTTATATACAGGCCAGAAAGAGAGCGATAATAAATGCGTATTTGCCCTAGTGCCCGAGCTAACAGCTCAGTTAACATATAGATACGCCATACTAAGTTTATGTTAGCTACTACACACAGTATCAATAATGAAAAACACCTCAAGGGGGAAAGTTATCCACACACAGGCAGACATTTATCTGATTTTTTCAAGCGAGAAAGAGAGCGATGCCCTCGAAATAAAAAAACGGCTACATGTGGTGTAATAATAATAATGATGATAATGATAACAATAATGATGATAATAATCACAATAATGATAATGATATCTGGGGAGAAAAAGTAGCGAAACAGAGAATTTACCACTGACGAATATCATAGCGGTAATGGGAGGCTACAGTTGTTGCAGTTGTTATTTTTTTTCCTCACTTATTGTTCTATGATAGTCCAGAACGATCACAGCTCGTTTGCTGGAACGAAGTTTCACTTGCCTTACGTTTTGATAAATAATTTGTAGATCTTTTCCCGTTTTTTCTTTCTAGTGGCGAAATTCCCCCTTCATGGCACCCGGCTTGACCTTAGAAAAAGCCTATTCAAAAATTTGCCGAAAACCACTGGGCGATGGGCTTTTAGGGGCGCGAGTCTCAAGCAAATGCATGCCCCAATCCCCAACTTAAAAACACAAATTTACTACGTCTTTAGCCTTGTGGAGGGTCATACATGGATTCTAGGGTACAAGAGAGGAATACCCATTTTTAGCAGGGAAACGTGCCCTTTAGCCTGATTATGTCACCTAAGCTTTGAACTCCAGTCTCGCACGGCAGTGTACATGATACGAGAACAAGCTGTTTATACAAGGAAAACCTGCGTCATGCATTAGAATTCGCGGGTAGAAAGACAACCAGATCAGCGATCAGCTGAGAAAATAAGAGCAGAACTCCACATAGGAACAGGTGACGGAAGAATGTTTTTACCGTAGTAAACTGGCAAACAACACAGCTAACTGTTCGCTATTTGACCATGGCAGAACGAATTGGATGCTAGAACAATTCGTATGATCATTCCAGGTACTTCAAAATCAACAAAGAGCAAGAAAGTGTTTTTGCAACGGGCACAGACGCACGATCTGAGATAACGTATCGCTACAGACTTTGTTAAATACTTTAGAAGATATCATACTTGTTTTCTACCTCCCTGATAATTTACCATTTGCTAAGAAATTAGCAATGGACAGAGTTGTAATGGGGGAAGGGGGGTTTACGGTAGTCCCTCAGTTAACAGTTACTAAACATTTTCCATTAAATTATTTTTAACGTAGTTTGAAGAAACACAAGAAAATATATGATTAACATGGATTCTTTTTAACGTAGTTTGAAGAAGCACGAGAAAATATATGCAAGCTCTCAATAGAATACGGATCTGATTTGATAAGGAATAAGGACACAGACCTTTACTACTTCTAATGCTACTATTAACGTATTTATTATCTTTATTATTGTTTTTTGCTGTACATGAGCAATTAACTGTACATGAACAAATAATTTTGATTTGAAGCTTTACATTTTTAACGTAATAAGATAGTAATCTTGAGACCTCTTTAGACATTATGGATTTAAACATTAGTCACAGGTCCTCATCAGCGAAAGCTGCCTTAGTTTAAACCTGCGTTGACAAATATTTATGATGCTGATAAACAGTTACTAAATATTTTCCCATATACAGGTGGAAATAATGATGGACGGCTAGAATAGCGCTAGGCTTGTGGCGAAAGCCCTTTAATAGTTTACCTACACCTTAGCGAAGAAAGGCCTTCACACTACTGCGAAACCTCAATCATAGCCCCAGTCACTTCAACAGTTACTTTACACTTTCCCGTATACAGGAGATAGCAATGAAGCAATGATGGAGATAGCAATGATGCATAGCCCCTACTCTTAGCAACAATGAGCAATAGCTTTAAAAGCTGAGTCAGCAAAAACAAAAAACAAGCCTCCATATCGTGCTACTCTTTAGATTAGAGTTCGAGGCTGCACACACATAAAAAGCATCGCAATTAGTGACCAGAAAGAATCGTTAAACACAGACACATGTGGAACATTGTGGCGGACCGCACAGTGTCCATTACGGACGGAGGAGCGGGATTGAGATAGAGGCTGCACACAGGCTAACTACTGCCCCCCCCCCCACCCTTACTAGGTCTGCACCCTCAGTGCTACTCAAGATAGCATTCTTCACCCTCCATACTTCTTACAAAATCTTACGAAAAGCCCAATACTTCAAATTATTGCAAATATTTACTGAAGATCTAATTTTCACATTCAATCGATTAATCAATAATTATTGAAATAAAATCATAAAATTTGACACTATTAATTAAACGTAGACATGCGAAATAAAGTTAAAAATGATCTCCAAAATATTTTATTTATCAAAATCAAAAGCTGAAATACGGACCATCGTATGCATAAGGAAAAGCAGCGGAGGGATAATCGGGGAAAAATATATTTGACCTAAAGAATACAGCAGCCCGTATCGAAATCAGTTAGAAAAATGTGAGGATAAAGAGCCAATCCGATTTCGATTTTAATTGAAAATAGCAACTATCGTATAAATAACTTATGCGAAGCGGTATTTTTCGGATAAAACTCAATCATTATTTTTCAATTACCAGGTTTACTCTTGTCAATGATTTACAACCAGATGAAACTATAAGAAGGTCACGAGAATAAATTTCAGAAATCATGACTGCCTTAAAAAACGGATTTATCCTGGATAGACGGAGGAGGAATAGTGGTTATTGCAAAAGTATTTATGTTAGACGAGATTGTAAAGTATGCAAGCAGCAGGCCTAAATTACTATCTATACTTCCCTAGCTATTTTTTTGTTTTCGCCTACTGTAAATAAATGAATAGATGTTGGTGATGATGATGATTAATTTGGCACCTATGGTTCTTCACAAGGTATGGACTTATGTGTTAGGCGTAGTAAATAGCCTGGGGCTATTCTAATCTAAGCAGTGTGACCCTAGTCCTTCCTTTTCATGTAAAAAACGACGTGATTGCTTAATGCTATCGCCTGGAAATAAGGAGATTGCAAAAATTCTGGCAATTTCTCTCCTTACCTCTTTACAAAAGGTTTGGGTTGAGGTTCGAACTCGCAATCCTAAGGCATGTTTGTGCGAACAATTTGGCCATACCAGCAGATTGCTAGGGGGATTGAGCTTGTGAAATTTCAAAACCATAACTGTGTTCAGGGTTATAAGTAGCTACAGATGTCCCCTCTACAATACTTGTCTGATTTATGCAAATGGCAGCGTGTATCGCCATGCACAGGTATTCTAGTATCAAGAAGCAAAGGCCCAGCGTTTAAGGGGAAACGGGGAATGTAACATATGCAGATATCCAGAAGGAGAGGGGACACCACAACATAAGTGACTTGTGTAATGATTCTCTCTATGCAGAGTCCAGAAAAAGTCACAGCCAGAGGAAGGTTTTGCTTGTTAATGTCATTTTCGAGGAAGGTTTACTAATTCTTTAAGAAATCTAGCTTGAGGA